>AYEL01056002.1:0-20482 GCA_000484575.1 Olivierus martensii
TGATGAGCAGTGAGTAGGTACCCTCGGATATAAACGAAGTGCTTTAAGAGAGCTACCTGGAGAGTAAATATAATTCTGGTTACATATGTAGTGGGCTACATCTCGAAACCGCGACAATTCTAATTTTGTGCGCAAAAATTCGAATTTTGGTATCAAATTATAAACCGCGATAAATCGAAAATCGCGATAATCGAAACCGCGATAATCGAGGTATTCCTGTACTTATTATTGCGAATACTAGACTAGAAAAACGGAAAATGCGAATTTTTATAGTATTTTTAGAATTGAACTTAATCTTGAAAACCTTTTGCTCTATATCATCAGTTTTAAGAAATAAATTTGTCTTTATATATCTTCATAAATATTATCTAAACGCACAACTTCTGCTGTGATTAAAAGTAATTTGCGTTCCAAAAATAAAAGTTTAAACTATAAGTTTTTTTTAATTTGATGAAAATTAAATATATACTTGTGAGGGCGGTTTACGTTAACTTTTCTTAAGGCAGCATTCAATGGCGGATTGGGCCGCCGGAGCAACGGGCAATAGGCCGGACCTAATGAAGCCGGTTGAGGTTTGTAAACAATATAGATATTAAATGCCCCAAAGCCTTGGGTAAAGATATACATTTCAAATTATAATAAGAAAGCATTTCTTCGTTATTTTTATCAAACCATAGGGCTTAGATTAGGTTAAGTTAGTTTAGCCGCCATATCATACAAGGATAATATGTATCTGGCAGCCGTCACTTATAAATCCCATTACAGCAGGGGTGGGCAAAAGGCGGCTCGAGGGCCGGATCCGGCCCGCGAAGGCATCTTATACGGCCCGCCGCATAAACTGGAAAAACATTACAGTTTTAAGGCTCACACTTGTAAAATTCTACTCGAAAAGAAATAATAAAATAATGGATATTCTGTAATGTAAAATAAGGGATACTCTCGCTAGTGTGCATGGATATACCGAGTTACTCCAAATTTTGATGATATAATTAACCATGATCATAGTAAATTTCACCATTCATATTAAGTTATAAATTTGTTTTTACAAAATTAATTACGTAAGTACCTAATATTTTGTAAAGTTTTATAAATAATATTGTTAGCAATCAATCCGGTTGATAAAATATTTGTTTTTAAAGAAAATTATTTGAATTTATTAATTCGTAGGACGAATTATTTTCTAATGTTTCTAAAGAAAAAAATAGTTTCTACGGATGATTTTGAACTCTTTGCATACAAACAAAAACTAAGAAAAAAAATAGTTTCTAAGGATGGTTTTGAACTCTTTGCATACAAATAAAAGCTAAGAACATAACACAAGAAAAGTATTCTATATGTTAAAAATAATATTGATACACGAATATATTCTTTGTGTAAGTATCACAAAAGTTGCTACACACGATAGCGTGATTAAGAAGGAGCAGATAAATTGGCTCAACTTATACACAATAGCGAGATTGACAAAAACATGTACAGATAAATTGGTGCAACCATTATTCATGTCCCGTGTGATGGTGAGAAGAATATGTTTGTGCAAGAATCAATCTTGCTTTAATGTGAGTAGTCATTTTATGTCAAAGTAGTTTTTATTAATTATTAATGATTACCTAATGTTATCATTAATAATTTCATTACATAATTACATAATAATAATTAATAATTACATAATTACGGCGCCGTAAGGTTAAATTTCCCCTTAGGTACTTTTCAATTTTTATACGGCCCCGCTTCATATTGAAGGATTGTTTATCCGGCCCACGGCAGAAAATAATTGCCACCCTGCATTAGTCTGACCAATATCCATGATGGTGTCAACCAGATGATTGAAGGATAGGGTTTAACGAGAAGGGCCGGACTCCTCCTGAAAAACTGGAGGTGTGGGAACTGGATTTGAACACGGATCCTCCGGGATGGTAAGCCATAGCTTTACCACGCGGCCATCCGGCCGTCATGGGGTTTAGATTGGTTGGGTTAAGTTAGGTACAGCCCCATATCTCACGAGATAATTTTGTATCTGGCTGCGGCCACTTATAGAGCCCATCACAGATTGGAAAACATTCATGATGGGGTACACCGGATGGTTGAATGATAGAATTCAACCCATAGGGCTTAGAACATTAGATTTTAATTAGACATGACTCTCAAGCTTTCACGGAATAAAAGAACAATTTTTAAAGAGCCGGATTAGCAAAGTTATAAATAAAAAACCAGAAGTCAAATGCACACCATTTCCCCATCCTATGAGGTAATAATGCTCACAATATGTGGAATTCTACCCAGTTACTCCACATTAAGCTGGAACGCAAATTGCTTTTAATCACAGCAGAAGTAGTAGGTGTAGATAATATTTATAGATAATTTTGTCTTTATATATAAGATATATAAAGACAAAATTATTTCAGGTTTTCAAGATTAAGTTCAATTCTAAAAATACCATAAAAATTCACATTTTCCGTTTTCCTATAGTCTAGTATTCACAATAATAATTATTTCTTAGATTATGATAATCATGCGTTAAAAGTTGAATTTGATAAAGTCATAAAAGCCACTGTGCGTGAGAAAAACTTTGGTGCGCATAATTATCCAGAGCGCACAACCACGCCACTTTTCTTTATGATATTCTTTATAATATATTCTTATGATAAACTACCATCGATGTTTATACATATGTGCAATTACCATCGAGATTAATGGTAACTACCATGGTCTATAAATATATATGGTCATCCCACTTCGACGCCATTGCTATAAAATTTTTTGTTTTGAAATTCCATCACTAGAGGCGCTGGTACAAGCTACCTCCGTGCAATTCGTACTTGTAATATAGGTTGTTGTATAGAACTAATTTTATTTTTGGTAGGATTCTAGTTGAACCATAGCAAGCGAATCTATACATTAGAATTGAAGATTCGCCGCCCATCGACTGATGTATACAATACGAATTGACAATTCCGTTGTATTAAAGATTCACTCTAAAACTATCTGGGCTATCAAGATGTTTTTATTGAATCTATCATATAATCAAAAAGTAAGAATATAAAAGATGTTTTATTAGAATCTATCATATAATCAAAAACTAAGAATATAATTTCGAAGTGACGACCGTCGCTTCTCGTATATCCGCGTGCTATGGCTCAACTAGAAAACTTACCTTATTTTTTGACAAAAAATGCCATATTTTTTTGTTCCTGGCTGCAGTTCAGCTCCCTGTAAGGAAAAACGGAAAAAAATTTTTATAAATAAACTTAATTTAGATTTAATAAATAATTTCTCCAAGGCCAAATCGTCTGCATATTGGAATTTTCTGCGGGTGAGTTCTGGGAGGTCGCTGATATAAGTATTAAACAGGATAGGAGAGGATAGATCCCTGCGGCAGGCCGTTGTGGTGCGCCGCTAGTCCGCCATCTTGTTGCTTGCTATTTGGCGGAAATTTTGATGGTGATTTGAGATATAATTCAACTTTAGAAAAAGCGATGAAAATGATTTAATAAATATTTTTTCTAAATTGTTAGTCGTTATAATTAATTCTCAAGAGGTCGGCAACTGTCGAATCCTCATTACATATTAGCATGGTCTATAAATAAATATGGTCATTCCATTTCGACTCCATTGCTGTAAGATTTTTCTGAGTTTTGAAATCTCATTACTAGAGGCGCTGTGTACCACGTAGGACTCAATTCGTATTTGTAATCTAGATTGTTGTTAGAGAATTAATTTTATTTTTTTGACGAAAAATTCTTGGCCTCATGGTTACATATCTACTACCATTTTTCCAATTACGCTTTCTACAATCAATTTTCATTAATTTTTCATAAATAAACTTAATTTAGATTTAATAAATAAAATTATATAAAACTCATCACAGAAAATAATAGAATTTTACATTTGGAGTGTTTATGTTGTTTATTTATTTTATTTGTATCAATATTTTTATTTTAAAAAAATACTCTCTTCTTGGAAATTATATATTTCAGTTTTTTTTTAATTTAGGGATAAAAAACATCACTTAAAGAGGGCCAATAATTCCTGTGAAATCTAAAATAATTCTGTTGTTAGTGTATACTTTTCTATATTGAAAATAAATCTATTATAGAAATCAGATCGATTTTTTAATTTAGGGATAAAAAACATCAGCTAGAGGGCCAATAATTCCTGTGAAATCTAAAATAATTCTGTTGTTGTGGACAATAATTCCTGTGAAATCTAAAATAATTCTGTTGTTGTGGTGTATACCTTTTTCTACATTGAAAATAAATCTATTTTAGATATCCCACTTCCAATTTTTCTGTTACAGTATTTTCCATTGAGAATGCTAAATGCAACTGTAAAAATTCAAATATCTATACTATTCTATCTCTTAGAAATTATATATTTCAGCTTTTTTAATTTAGGGATTAAAAAAACATCAGCTAAAGAGGGCCAATAATTCCTGTGAAATCTAAAATAATTCTGTTAGTGTATACATCTATCATATACTATGTTGAAAATAAATCTATTATAGAAATCCCACTTCCAATTTTTCTATTACAGTATTTATCATATACTATGTTGAAAATAAATCTATTATAGAAATCCACTTCCAATTTTTCTATTACAGTATTTTCCATTGAAAATGCTAAATTAACTGTTAAATTCAAACATCTTCTATATTTATGTGTGCTTAACTACTAATACCTATGGGAATGAGCTTTTAAAGTAAGAGGATTTATATAATTACAGTATAATAATTGCCAAGAGTTAGAGTATCTCATTTTTTTTAATTTAGGGATAAAAAAACATCATCTAAAGAGGGCCAATAATTCCTGTGAAATCTAAAATAATTCTGTTGTTGTGGTGTATACTTCTCTATATTGAAAATAAATCTATTTTAGAAATCCCACTTCCAATTTTTCTGTTACAGTATTTTCCATTGAGAATGCTAAATGCAACTGTAAAAATTCAAATATCTATACTAAACTATTAATACCTATGGGAATGAATTTTAAAGTAAGATGATTTATATAATTACAGTCTATAAACTTTCAAAACAGGAGAAGTTTAAGAAGAGAAAATCTCATCATCAAAATCACTAAAAATTTTCACTTCCCAGATAGCTTTATTCCAATCAAAAAGGTACTAATACAATACTAGATATGAAATGATAAATTATTTTAAATGAGATATTTTCCTCTTTCAAAACTATTATACTGTACATACCATTTCTATCAGATAAAGTTCTAATACAATGCTAGATAAGAAATGATAAATAAATTATTTTAAATAATGAAATATTTTTCTCTTTAAAAACTATTATACGGTACATAACATTTCTAGCAGATACAAAAATAAATTTCAGAAAATTATTTTCACTAAAGGATATATATATCAGAAAAGTTAGAATTAAATTATAAATTATTTTATGAATGGAATTGAAACTGATACACTTGAAAATTTATTTATCAATATATCAACATATAATAGTGTTCTAAATAATCATGTGAAAAGTAATTATAATTCTGCTATTATTGAGGAATTATGCCTTATTTACCAACTTACATTAAAATACAACAAAGTTTTACTTCAAATGCCATAGTATGTCTGTTCTGATCCAGAAATTTTAATAAAGTTTTTTTAGCATTTGTATGATCTTTTGCGAAAAGTAATTATAATGTTAATATTATCGAGGAATTATGCCTTATTTACCAACTTACATTAAAATGCAACAAATTTTACTTCAAATGCCCATAGTATGTCTGTTCTGATCCAGAAATTTTAATAAATAAAGTTTTTTCAGCATTTGTACGATATTTGTGTTCAGATATAATAATTAGCCCATCAAATAATTTATTTATTTATTTTTTCAAACGGAATTATCCCAGAACAAACGGAATGCAGGTCAGCTGGATGGATGCATGGTAAAGCTGTGGCTTACCATTCTGGAGGATTCGGGGGTCCCACTCTTCCAATTTTTCAGGAGGGATCTGGGCCCGGCTCGTTGAAACCATCTTTCAATTTTCCGATTGACCCCATCATGGGTGTTGGTAAGCCTGTGATGATGGCGGCTCTATAAGTGGGCGCCGCCAGATAAAAATATTCCATGTTAATATTTCGGCTTAACTAATCTAACGGAATGACAGGCTTAGGCCTTGCGCATTCGTGGACTTAATATTTGAAGAATCGAAGAAAAACAAGTCACAACTGCAGAACTGTTGACTTAAAAATGATAGTTATGAACTACGGTAACGTTAAAAATTTTGAAATGTTATTTTTTACCATTTAAGTCCATAAAACGTTACGGATAACTCTAAGGTGTTTTCATTATAATTTATCAAAATATAACGAAATTCTTGCTAAAAATATTTTTCAGTATTATGTTTGAGCTATAAGCTTCTATAAGTAACTCAATAGAAATTCGTCTGCTATGACCTTAAGGTTCAACTCACACGTACCACGCCACAAGTAGCGACAACGGTTGAAGCCGACTTCAGTTGTAGTTGAAATCAGCCACTCGCAAGCTGTGGTCGGTTGAAGTCCGTATCGACTTCAATGTGTAGTGGATACGTTATCGGTCGACGGCTAGTGCTCGGGAAATGGCCGGCTAAGCGCGGCCACTGACGACGACAATTTTGTGGATGATATCGACCACAAGTTGCGACAGCGGTTGAAACCGACTTCAGTTAGTGGTCCGTGTGAGTTAGATTATGCGTTTCTATATTAATATAATTATAATTCCGACCGTCCTTAAACTACCGTTTTGTAGTTGTGGCGTGGTTATGCTGTGGTACGTGTGAGTTGAGCCTAAAACGTCAGAAACATATTCCAGTACTGTATAGATTTGTTCTAATTCTGGGATAGAAGGGCTATCATTTCCTAAGCTCCCTTTTTAAATCGTGAATTTCTCAAAGAATTTTGCAGCACAGTTCAGGTCCCCCGAAAATTTCAGTATAATCGAGTCAAACGGGGGAAATGGAATCCATTTTCTATAAATATCTTTACCTACTGCATTGTTAATCGATTGTCATCAAATTTGGAATATAGGCATAGATAGCATATCCTAGCTCAGTTAAAATCATCTGAAAATTTAATTTTAGCCAATTAGTCCAAAAAAAGTGGAGAGAATGATTCTCTTCCCTAGAAATGCCTCTACAGGTCACATCGTTCAACTGATTTCGACTAAATTTGATATATTGTATGTTTTACTAGATTTTTGCTAAAAGATCCGATTCAAGTCAAATTAAAAATAGATAATTAACGTATTAGTATATCATTGTTAGAATTCTCTCTCAGAAAATTGGTTTTTATCTAAAAAATAAATATCCCATCAAAAGCATCTTTGTAAAAAAAATAAGCCAAGTACAGCACCAAGAAATTAGAATATTTATTACAAATATTAGATGCGGCAACTTTGACGTTATTGTTTTATTTTCTTAAATCTCAATCAAGTAACCTGATGACCGATAAGTAAATTAACCAATTAATAGGGATTAATTGATCAATCTACTTATCGATCATGGATGCATATACTATTAAGTTTTCTTTACATATCGTAATTATGATAGTTTTAATTTATGATTGTTAATTGCTATTGTCCATTTCAAATGTAATGCGAATGAATACTACAGATTTGTTTAACTATTTTATTGGCAGAATTAATACGAATCTACTACTTACAAAGGTAGAAACCAATGTAGAAAAAATGACAGAACAAATTCAAAACAAAAACAAAGCATAACAAAATTACAATTTATATAAACTTTTTTATGGATATATATTTCACTATATTACAGGTTTTATTTTCCCCCACGATACAAAGATAATAGATATAAAATACCTACACATTATACAATCGTTTCAGGTATAAAAGAATGATGTGGCACCAACGGGAAAGTCTCGTCTTAAAGCCATAACTGGCAGTCGAACGAAAGTGATAAAAAACTCTTGTAGGCTGAACAAAATTTAATAACACAGTTGAACTCTTACAGCACTATTCATATTGTTTTTTAATACACAAACTAAACAAACACACAATACAAATAGTAAAAAAAATAAATTCTACTCGTTTACATATCGTAATTTGATAATGAAGAAATAACACAAAAATATTTCTAGAAAATTCTGATTAATTCTTTTTATAATAGCAGTTTTCTAATCAATTTTAACTTTGAGTATTATTTTTAACATTTTTTTTTTTTATGAGTTTAAAATTTTCTGAGTAAATCACTCTTTGGCACTTTGTGATTTATTACAATATTCATCTGGGGATCATCGTCTTCGTCTTGTAGTGAAAAGTAGGAAGTGAGTCTTTTGCATTTGTAAAGTACAATTTGTACCGTTATAATTGGGCTATTGATAACAAAATGCTTGCAGGTTAGCTGATTTATAATTATTTACAATACTAACACTATAATTGCACGGATAATTTTGCCACTGGAAAATAACATTTTATTACACCTTTAACCATTCTTTGGATTCTGTTACATGACAAGAGATGCAATTCCCAATTAGGAAAACTTAACATGTATTTGATTAAATAAGCTAATTTTAGAATTCTGTTTTCCTTTGAAAGTTGCATCTACTCTGCTCTGAAAAAGTAAATTTTAAGTAAATATAAACTATAGAGATAGTTGGCTAAAATTTAAAGGTTAAATGAAAAACAATATTGCTTACATAAAAATCATATTACACACTATACAGGTAATTACATTGCACTTACTGGACAATTTATGGCACTAAAGATCAAACATGTATATAAATATATATACATAACAATAAAAATCAATTTGTTACATATTTATTAACAACAAGGCCTATTAATTACTTATTATAGGAATGTAAACAAACTTCTAATTATGACAAATTACACTGGAATTATTTTACATATAAAATATTAATGATTACACATATAGTAAATTTTTGAGAATTTGTATACAAGCAAATGGCATAAATATGGAAAGCTACTTAATATAGGAATGTGGAAGTTATATATTAGAAGAGACCAATTTTTTTAAATTAGTGCAGAGCAGAGCAGATTAAATCTTATCTATAAAGCAAAAATATTTTAATTAAGTTTTTTTCCTTCTATTTCTAATAGTGGCAATTATAATTAATCTAAATATAAGTTCTGAATAAAACCAAAAATGAGCCTGCACAGTTTTGGATCAGCAGAACACCTTTTTTTGTAATATTCAGAAAATTCTCAATAAGCAGGCAGTGTCAGAACATGATTAAGGCACATCACCTATTTTGACAAAATAGATAATTAAAGAGGAGGTAGTGAAGTTACAATTGGAAAAAATTTGTGTAGGTGTGTTTTCTTTTTACTTAAATGTATATGTAATACATTAATTTCCTTAATATATACTGACACTTTTACTTAGGAAATAATTAGAATGCAGCTAGTGATTATTTTTATAACCATTAATAATGATTTTAAAAAACTGATATATTTTAATATTGATTGGATAAATTCTCTTTTAAATCTGAAAATGCATTTGCAAATCTAAAAAAAAAAAAATGCAATTCTCATTTTAAATAAATAACAAAATCATTTTTCTACTGTAAATATGAATTAAAATATAACAACTAAATGTACTTTTCATAATATTGAACGATAAACATATCCATGCTAAGAAATGACTCATGATGATGATTTTAAATTTCTTAAAATTTTACAAAAAATTTTTATGAATAAAAAGGAACAAGATTCATATAACAACAAAAAGCCTAAATATTATATTAAATATATATTTATTATTATTATGAAAAGTACATTTAGTTAACTATTACAATAAGTAATTATTTTATTTATATATTAATTAGAATTTTGGGCAATTTGTAAACAAAGAAAATATAAAAAACTTATAAGGATTATTTATAATATATTGTATATATATATGTACATATCATTCATAACAAATTACTAAAAGAAATATCAATATGTTGACTCTAGAATTATGTCAAATTCTCAGATCTAATTTAAAAAAATCTACAAAATTCATATATTCAGAAGAGCATTATGTAATTGTCAAGGCATGAGGAGATGAGAAGCATTGTAATCACAAATAGTCATTACTTTTTCTGTTGATGACTCTGACTTGATAATTATAATGATTCGATTACTTTGTTCCTGCACTCGCAGTTCTTCCTGGATACCCGCTTGGAAAATTCTGTTTGCAAGACTATTCATTTCTCATTTTAAATTAGAAGTTGTCTGCAGTGGATTTGTACTTGCATATTATTGTAGCAGACAATAAATATGATCATAAAAAGTTTCAGGCCAAAAAATATGTTGTTTTTGTTGGAAACTTGTACGTAATATTCTGTACACTGGTTAGCAATAAGTACTGTTGTATATAGGAGTTTTGGACATTAACTTTCACAATGAATATCATTCGATTGATCAATCCTTGGCTCAGGATTTAGTGGGAAGATTTTTATGTAGGAAGCAGCTGCCATTTTATGAAGTCAGGCAGTATATAGGCAGCACATCTTGTGTTTGTAGATTGATTTTATTCTGATAAACTCCATGTTCTGAATCAGACTATTTTAATGTGCTGAATATTTTGCAATTTAGAGAGAGTTTTCTTCAGTCGTAAGGCTGTCAAGCGAACAGCTGGATTCTGATGCCAACATTCTTGCATCAGTTTACTATATGATACTAGTACCTAAAATAAATTATTTATAAAATACAAAAATTTAGATTCCAACATAAATTTTTTTAATATTAAAACAAAATATAATATTTTTATACCTCATGGTTTTTCCATCTAGTAGGTATAGATGGTCTCATTTGATCTATACAAACAACCTTCTTCATATCTTCAAAACTGGGATCCGAAGGCACAACATCATAGTATGGCAAATGATAGTCATCTACTATTCCTAATTAATAAAAATTAATTATTGTGAATTATATACAGAATATTTTATTTTGAGTTTATTTAAATATAGTATATGTTTGTTTTTGGTGAATATGAATTGTTGAATTTAAATGTAAATTTATATAAAATTAAACTTAACAAAATCAAGATTATTCAAAGAAACTAATTACAGTATATTCAATTAATTAAATCTCAAAATTTAAATAAAATATTACATTAGATTTCTATTTATCAGTTAATAAAAGAATCAGCATATTCAACAATTCTGGAGAATTTAAATTTCAATACAATGTTTGTTCGTTTAAAATTCTGTATATTTCTTTTGATTTTTGACAACAACATAAGAGAGGATTAAATAAATAATGCTTTAATAATAATTTTATAGAATAGCAAAATAAGAAAACTTAATTTTTTGCTTTATGATGCTTCTTATTTTGCCAGTATATAGAGTTTCTGGAAAAGTTCTTATGTTTGTCTTTAACTTTCAATTGAAATATTTTAGTTATTCAGAAGTAAGGTCTACATATAGGAAATTGACCATGTGCTATCAATTGAGAATGGTTGCATCATCTTCAGTGGTGAACTGAAGAACTTAGAAATTCCTATTTCAAAAAGTAAAAGATAGAAGAAAATTTTCAATTACATAAGTGTAGTGTAATTCTTTAATTAGTACAGAAAAACATGTGGTTTGCATAAAAAATATAAACAAGCAACAAAATGAGGTAAACGCAAAGTAATTATTATGGAAATGTCAAGAAATATGCAAGGAGTCTATTACAGATACTATTCAAAAATGTGTATCATGAGCTGCAATATACATTTGAACATGAGAGAAAAGATCTTCTTGTGTGTGATGTAGCATTATAACCTTTTCAAACTGTGATGATGTGATTTCATAAGTTCTCACATTTGTTGACTGTGTTGCATAAACCTGTTATTTAACCGATCCAAAGGAAGAAATCCATGGAAGTCAAATTTGGTGAACCTGACAATCTATTTAATCTTGTATTTTACTATTTGTGTGGATAACTTTTTGTTTACTTCATTTTTTTATTGTTTACATATTTTGTGCAAACATCGTTTTTTCTGTACTAATTAAAAAATGCTCTATAACTTTGCAATTGAAATTTACTCCTATATTGCTTATTTTTCAAGATAAGTTTTTAAGTTCAATTTGTCACTTGAGGGATTGCAACCATTTTCAATTGACAGCATGTGATAACTTTCCTATATGTAGACATTGCTTCTGAAACACTAGAACATTTCAACTGAAAGTTAGAGAGATGCATAAATACTTTTTCAGGAACTCTAAGTAAATATTCTCTGTGATAATCAAAGAGTACTCTAAATATAAGTGGAATGTAACTAAAAAACAACTTGAACTATCCCAACTGTATTAGATCTTCTCTTACTGTTACTGATCTTGAGGTTTGTATAAATTCTTTCAGCATTTGATCATATTATTGAATTAGGATTATAGCAAATTTTTGATTTTATCCTCTCAGGTACATATTAGATTTTGCTCATTACCTTATTCTTTAGCTATTTTGACACATGCCTACTGTCTTATATCATGTACAGACTGCTCTTTATGCCTTCCTATTTTCTTTCTTATAAAGGCCCATCTCAATGCATCTCTCTCATGTTTGTGTAGGAATGACAATATACATTTATTCTATACTCAGTACTACCTCTGAAATACTTAGTTGAATCAGCTATGCACATTTTGGGCCATTATGTAACAATTCTTTCATGTAGTTTGGAAAAAAATTTTTAAATGAAACTTTATTTTAGCATTTCATTTAGAAATTAAAGAAAAAATTGCATTTTACAATATATATGGAAAATAAAATTGTTTAGCAGAAAATGCATCTTATATCTAGAATGTAAACAAAATGGCAGATTTCTGATAAAGAATGCCATTATATATATTTTTTAATTTTAGAATTCAAATATACTAGCTGGAGCCTGGCATAGTATACTTCATCAAGTTGGTCAGACAACTACATATCAGCAGATGATCATCTTAGAGGATCTGGATCCTGCATCTCCAATATTTCAAGAGGTGTCTAAGTCTGGATTGTTTAACCCCATCTTTCAACTCTCTAGTTGAACCCATCACAACCCAATTAGAAATTTTCTATAATTTTAGTTAATGAGCTAGGCTCAAACCTGGCTGCCATTAATAGTATCCTTGTGTGATTTGGTAACAAAATTAACATCAACGTCTCCTGCTTTATTATATCATATATTAATGTGCAACACTCATATGAATTTGTGTTCCCTCTACATTTGTATTACTTAATCTATTAAATAAAAAAAAGTCAAAGCAAGTTCCTTGCATAACATATGGTATCAAAAAAACATGACCTTTCTAACCAAGAAGATGAAGTGCAAAACAGAATTTGTATTGCCTAATTAAATTACCAACATCAAATTTTATTATGTTATTTTTAAAATATTAATTGATATATATATATACACTCTGGGTGGCCATAAAATAACATGAGATGTTCAGAGTATGTCATGTATTAGATGAAATGTGACAAAATTTGGTGCACATACACAGTGAAACATGCGGTTTCGATTTCAAAAGAAACAATATTTAGTATCAAAAGTCACCAACAGGGGGATTGTGGCACTTCAGAAGTGTAAAATGTGTGATTAAGGAATGTGTAATCGTCAAATGAAACAGTACACATCAAGTTTCTGAACAATACATGCCAATATTTATTATTAATTACACATGAGGATCAATATGACCACAATTCAGATGTTCAAGAACTGCATGTGGAGGACATCTTCCACGCCAATATGTTGTGCACTGCCATAATAATTGAGATATAATTGTTGCCAACATAACTGAGATATTCAAAAATTTAAAGTTCGATTGTAACATTCTGGTTCTATTATGTAACCTGAAGATGACTATGTTGAAAACATTAAGTTACAACTTGAATAAAATATATTCTAACATGCAAGAAGGGCTTGATAAAGTATTTTATTATCATTACAAGAAGTTTCCAGTTTACAAATTTACAATTTTACAATTTACAATTTTTTTAAAATACGAAAAATCAAAAAATTGAAAACGTGAATATAAATTGCAATAAATAAATGATAAATAGTCATAAAAAGATATTTAAAGCATATAATACATAGCTATATACAGTGGGTGATCGGTTAATGAACAGTTTGGATAACAAACAAATCAGATAACGAACACTCTCCGTAACGAATTAATCAAATTCCCATAAAAACCCATGGGAAATTGATGATCGGCTAACGAACAATTCGGATAACGAACATTATCTTGGAACAGATTATGTTCGTTAACCGATCACCCATTGTATTTATTTTTTCAAACGGAATTTTTATCTTTGAATAATATTTATAAACTTTGTGGTACGTAAATCGCTTCTAAATTAATTAGACATAAGTTTAGGTTTATAGCGCTTTGCGTAAATCATTCGTTTAACGAAAAACAGTAGAATTTTTATAAAGTGAAATATATTGTATAAGAATAACTTCAACTAAGTAGAAATCTATCACAGTTCTCACATTATTGGTGTTTATACTAACGTCGTTTAACTCAATTAATAATATTTAAAAGAAGTTTCCGTTACCTGTGGTAATTTTTAGTAGTTGTTAAATATTTTAATATTAAAGTAGCATATTCAATAAGAGAGAGAAAGAATCCTTAATAATATCTGTATATAGATAAGAAAGCAGTTCATTAGTATATATTGAAGGAACTTGTAATATCTTCAAATTTTCTATTGAGAATTCCAGTATAATTCGACGTGTCCATGCGATTGTGTGGTTTAAGTTTATCGAAAAAGTATATAACACATCTTCTAAGTAAAGAAAGCAAATATATTTATGTTTTCATGTAGAACCGTTAGAAGTTTTCGCAAATAATGTCTGCTTTTAAATGAAAATAATTTTATTTCAATTTTCTGAAATTCTTTAACAATGCGTAGATGCTTTATTCTGCATTCAACAATATTTTAAATCGCTCGCTGAATTTTCTTTGCTTATATGTCCGCAGTAAGTTTATCTTTAGATTATATTTATAATGTTTGAGGTACGTAAATCGTAGCTTAAATTAATTAGACATAAGTATAGGTTTATACCGCTTTGCGTAAATCATTCCTTTAACGAAAAACAGTAGAATTTTTATAAAGTGAAATATAGTATATAAGAAAAATTTCAACTAACAAGTAAGTAGAAATCTATCACAGTTCTCACATTATTGGGGTTTATACTAATGTGGGTTTAACTCAATTAATAATATTTAAATGAAGTTCCATTAACTGTGGTAATTTTTTAGTATTTGTTAGATATTTTAATATTAAAACTGTATATTCAATAAGAGAGAGAAAGATTCTTTAATAATATCTGTATATACATAAGAAAGCAGTTTGATTAGTATAAATTGAAGGAACTTGTAATATGTTTGAATTTCTACCGAGAATTCCATTATAATTCAACATGTCCATGCGATTGTGTGGTTTAAGTTTATCGAACATATACTGTATATAATATAAAACATAAGTAAAGAGAGCAGATATATTTATGTTTTCTTGTAGAACCGTTAGAATTTTTCCTAGTTAATGTCTGCTTTTAAAGGAAAATAATTTTATTTCAATTTTCTGAAATTCTTTAACAATGCGTAGATGCATTATTATGCTTATAACAATATTCTAAATCGCTCGCTGAATTTTCTATGCTCATATGTCCGCGGTAAGTTTATCTTTACCTAATATTTATAATGTTTGAGGTAGGTAAATCGAAGCTTAAATTAATTAGACATAAATATAGATTTATACAGCTTTGCGTAAATCATTCCTTTAATCAAAAACAGCAGAATTTTTTAAAGTGAAATATAGTATGTAAGAACAACTTGAACTGACTTGTGAGTAGAAATCTATCACAGTTACCATATTTTTGTTTATACTACCGTGCTTCAACTCAATTAATAATATTTTAATTGAACTTAATTGATCTGTGGAAAATTTTCAGTATTTATTAAATATTTTAATATTAAAAAAGTATATTCAATAAGGCAAAGAAAGATCCTTTAATAATATCTGTATATAGGTAAGAAAGCAGTTTGATTAGTACAAATTGAAGGAACTTGTAATATCTACGAATTTCTACTGTGAATTCCAATATAATTCGATATGTCCAACTGATTGTGTGGTTTAAGTTTATCGAAAATATATATACTAGAAAACCTAAGTAAAGAGAGCAGATATATTTATGTTTTCGTGTAGAACCGTTATAATTTTTCCCAGATTATGTCTGCAGTAAAGTTCGTTCTCCGTCCGAGTTGTTTCGTTCTTTATGTGTTCGTTATCGAGTTCGCTCTTCTACAGACACACAACGATCTTCAAATATTTACAAGTTAATTCACAATACAAATGAATATTTAGTTATATACAAATAAAAAAACACTATACAAAAATGTACTAGATACACAAAACAGACGAAACAGTTCTCCACAGGATAGTAGGAGTGTGAGCACACAGGAGAGAGAATTCTTCTCGATCCACGGAAATGCCCTAGAAGCCCGCCGCTGTCTGGCCCACTTCTGTATCCTCTCTGGGTCCTATCTCCCCCAGAGAATCTCGACAGCAACCACTAACGTTGAACCCGTCGAACTTTAACCCGGAGTCCGTCTATCTGACCCGCTCCAACTGCTTCCGTGCGATCTTTCCTCTCTCTCTACGTCTGTCTCCGATGCTCACCTCGAACTCACTCCCAGACCAACTGTCTCTCCCGGTCTAACTGACTTCTTTTTCTTTCTTTTCTTTTCTTTTCCCCGCGGTCCCGCTCTTTTATTACACCTCGTCCGGTTTTACCAATAAAACTATTAAAAAGCAGTAGGCAAAACAACCGAGAAACAATAACAAGGCATATTTAAACAGTTAACCATTGTTTTCCTCTCTTTCTCGCGGTCAGATATATTATGGGTGGACGATTTTGATTCTTTATATAATTTTTTATTCGATAAGCTGCTAAAAAACTGTACATGTCAAAGTTTTCATCAACACTCTTCAAAATTTTTTCAGCAATCATCATCATCATCATAATCATATCATCATCATCATCATCATCATCATATATATTATTAGTCAAACGTGGTTGGCTGATGTCCCTTTTTTGGACGAACCACTGTATCGATTTTTATAACTAAGGTATCGTTAGAAAGGTCTAATTTTCCGATGTATGTATCAGCCAATATTATTTGTTGTTATTAATAATTTATAAAAATTAAATTTAAATTATAGTTCCTCAAAAAAGACAAATTATGCAGAGGACGCTGTAACGTAATAACGGACAACATTTTAAGATTCTATACGAATTTGGATGTGTGTTTCAAGCAGGATTTGAAGTAATATTTCAGAGGTGTTTTTTTCAATTTGGTAAATTCAATATTTATTCAAATATACTATAGTTAAACACCGGCATTACATATTCAATCATATCATCATCATCATCATCATCATCATATATATTATTAGTCAAACGTGGTTGGCTGATGTCCCTTTTTTGGACGAACCACTGTATCGATTTTTATAACTAAGGTATCGTTAGAAAGGTCTAATTTTCCGATGTATGTATCAGCCAATATTATTTGTTGTTGTTAACAATTTATAAAAATTAAATTTAAATTATAGTTTCTCAAAAAAGACAAATTATGCAGAGGGCGCTGTAAAGTAATAACGGACAACATTTTATGATTCTCCTACACGAATTTGGAGGTGTATTTCAAGCAGGATTTCAAGTGATATTTCAGAGGTGTTTTTTTCAAGTTGGTAAATTCAATATTTATTCAAATATACTATAGTTAAACACCGGCATTACATATTCGATTGTGATTGGTAGTTCAAATAAAATTAATAGATTAATCATTATACACCCGCAAAAAACGTAGAAAACATCCTTGAGCAGTTTAATGATAACGCATTGGGCCTTAATATTAAAATGGAACAGTCTTCGCCTATAAATGTCCATTACTTGGATGTTGATATTACAATCAATAATAACAACTTATATACTACTGTTTATAGAAAAACCACATATGCACCTGTTTTCATCCCCCGATGGTCGTATGACCCCTACTCATATAAAATAGTTGCGTTTCGTTTCTTATTAAAAAGAGTAGAAACGCATTGTAATACCATGAAAGCTAAGTTGAAAGAATTAGCGATAATCAGAGAACAAGCTGCCTTGCATGGATACAACTCTGAGTTTATTGAGAATATTAAGAAGTCCTTACATACAAGTACACAAAACATTTATCCACCTCTGAATAGTACCTCTTACACCAACTCCATTAAATACCATAAACCTATAGAGAAGGTTAAGAAAGCTCTCTACAGTAGAAATGTAATTATTCCTTTTAACAGGCTTGATACGATATACCATACTGTAAAAAATGTCAAACCTTCTATACCACCTTTAGACCGCTCGGGGGTATATGTTATACCGATATTTAATAATAATTTAAAAAGAGATGAGGTATACGTAGGCAGCACTAAACGATGTCTGAAAACTAGGCTTAAAGTACATAAACGGTCGGTAGAAGCCTCAACCTTTGACACTGCTCTGGCCTGTTCATTTTATGAATATAACATCACCATCCACTGGGACCAGGCAAAAATTATTAAACAGATAACTAAATCAACCTTCTGTAATACCGCCACAGTGGCTTGTTTAAAACGTAATAATACAACGACTAAATATTTTTATTATATTTTATTATTTTGGTGGTGCAGCCCCACCCCACGGGGCCCCCGTGGGGTTTCATATCCTTACGGGCTGTGGGCCCACCGGGGAGATGAAACCCAATGGGTCCGACGGGCCTGGGGCCCATTGAAGGATGGGGGCCCGCGGGCCCACCCGTGGAGTAGGGCCGTCGGGGGCACGGCGCCCGTGAGGTGCAACCTCCACGGCCCCCCGTGCAGTTACTACACATTTGAACTAATGCTTAAAAAAATATATAGTAAATAAATTTGCAAGATAAGCTATTATTACACAATATGCTGTTATACTGTATAAACTTAAGATTAGATCACAACAGTATATTTCCGCTCATTTATATGAGCGGGTAATTACTAGTATTTATTATATTCTCAATGAGGAGTTGAGGAACACCATGAATTTCAATTATGTTATTAGACCCTCTTTGTAAAGTTGCCTAATATAGGATGTTAAGTCTTTCAGCTGTTTTTATATGTTATGTTCTTTATTTAATCTAACATTTGATAAAACACCATTATCCCAAAATTCGGTTCCTCGCCACCCGGCGGAGATCCCACAAGGTCGGCTCCTAGAAGGGTAGCCTTGGTAAAACACCCTTATCCGAAAATTCGGTTAACGACCACCCGGCGGAGAACGGACGAGGTCGGCTCCTTGAAGGTTGGCCAGGGTAAAACATCCTTATCCCAAAATTGGGTTCCCCGCCACCCTGCGAGGATCCGACGGGGTCGGCACGTTGAAGGGTGCCGGGGTAAAATACCCTTATCTGAAAATTGGGTTCCCGGCCACCCGGTGGAGATCCGACGGAGTCGGCACCTTGAAGGGTGGCCGAGTTAAGACACCCTTACCCCAATATTCGGTTCCACGTCACCCGGCGTAGGTCCGACGGGCTCTCATTTATTTTAGGCTCATTTATTACTGTGACATTGCGCCTAAAAAGGCAACATGGCCCTGCTCCGCTTATTCAGCACTACAGGGATCGTTCTGCGAGATGGAACTCTGCTTTAATCATCGCCTGAGCTGTCGGCGGGGAAGGGAACCCCACCTCTGCGCCACTTTAGCAAGGGGGCCACACTGGTCCAGCAGGCCTGCCGGGCTGGAGGTCCTCCAACCTCGGCCCCTTGCGCCCGGAGTTGCTAAAGCAACCGAAACCATAGCTGAGATGTTAGGTTAGGTTAGTTTTATTACGCTGCCATATCCTCGTGGGATATTCTGTATCTGGCGGCGGCTATTTATAGCTCCCATCATAGGCTGGCCAGCACCCATGATGGGGTCAACCGGATGGTTGAAGGATGGGGTTCAACAGGCCGGGCCCCTCCTGAAAAATTGGAGGTGTGGGACCCGGATTTGAACCCGGATCCTCCAGGGTGGTAAGCCAAAGCTTTACCACGCGGCCTCCGGCCGACACCATAGCTGAGATAGGAGACGTTCTTTGATACAACGGCGGAAGGTCTTCCCAATAGGGAGAGACCACGAGTGTCACCCGAACCACGAATAATCGTGGACGGGGCAAGACGGTTCATTAGATCATGTAGTGACCGTGCAAGCAACTCTAAAAACACCAAGATCTTAGACGTGTAGCGTTCCTAGTGGAGGGGTGCGCAGAAGTAGCGCAGACCACCCCTCAGAGGTCGCGAACGACCGAGAGATGGCGAGAATCTCCCCCGGTTTGATCTCCGATGCAGCCTACTGTCCGCGCCAGACTGGTAGGCCACCATGGGGACGTTATCGACCGACGCCGTGCAATGGCCGGGATCTGGCGTCTTGCCGTGGCCGAATATCGCTCGAATCAACTCCCCGAGGTTTTTTGATTCCCTAGGGAAGCGAACTTCCCCCGGCCTGGAGAAGAAATC
>AYEL01056010.1:0-41643 GCA_000484575.1 Olivierus martensii
TTCTTGGACTGCTCCTCGTTCGGTTTTACTAACCGAAAATTAACAGTAATTTGTTAATTGACATCATAAAAGGAGCTTTGTTAGTAAGACTGATCTGTGTTTACAACTCGCACTAATCGAATATTTTCTCGCACTAACCGAAAAACGGTATCAGTTTTTTAAGTCACACTAATCAAATTCACGCTATTCGAAGTCGCGCTAATCGAGGCCTATCTGTATATTGTAGAGAGCTGACTCCCTGACTTCAGAATTTGAAAATCTGTAAAAATACGAAGCCCATGTATAAGCTGACCAACTTTCAAGTGTTAGAGCAATATGATATTTATTGAAATAAATTGATAATTTCTTTTATAATTTTTGAAATTTTCCAAATCCTGTTGACTAGTGGAATAAAAGTCACTTAGACAAAATGCCAGACTTACAGCACTGAAATATTGTGATGTGATGCAATGCAAAGAAAAAGATAGAGAGCAGAATGCAATCATAACTTATAAAACTAACCTGCTTAAGTTCATTCATTAATAACTTTAAAACAAGCACTTTATAGCAGTAAACTCAATAGATATTTTTAATTTTATTTTGCGAATTTTTTTCTGCTAATCTCCATTCTCAGCGCTATACATTAACTTACAGAACTATTCGAAAAGTTGTTTGAATATTGTTAACAGTTTCAGAAGAACGATTTTAAAAAACAAATATAATGTTAAATTAACATGATTATTTAATGTAATTTTTGAATTTAACATTGTGTTTGTTTTTTAAAATTGTTCTTCTGAAACTGTTAACAATATTTGAACAACTTTTTTAATACAGGTATCCCTCCTGTGACACGATAGATAGGTTCCTGGAAAACAGCATGTTGTGTGAAACCATGTTATGTGAGACTCAGAGCTAATACAAAAAGGAGAGATACATTCCAAAGCCTATGAAAATAAGTAACTTTTTTTAATTCTACATAAGAAACTTAATTTTTATTAAGAATATTAATAACACCAAACATAAAGAAAGAAAAAATATATGCATAAGACCCTAAAAGAATAATATATATCAAACAAAAGGAAAGAAAAAAGTATACAACCTATATAACATTCATTTAATAATTATATCTTCTTTACTGCTGTTCATTAAAAATGAGAATGTTTTGTCTTTTTAACAATATCAGCTTCACTTTCTAAACTTTTCCCCACATTTAAAGTTTGTGTATCTTCTGCCTTCTTTATAAAATTTGCAATGTAACCTGCTACAAAACAATCGTTCCTTAGCATATAACCAAAAAAAAATTATTTTTATAAAATGTTTTTCTTCTCTTTCACATTCCTCTATTAAAGAATAAAAACTTACTTTTCATCCAAGAACTGTATGTTTGGAACACAAAACACTTAAATGGCAATAATTAACGCAATCACAAAATTAATTCAATTTTAAATTGAAATTGAAAATAGACTGCATATCGTCATCTCACAGCAAACTAACAAAATTGTGTTTATGACTAATTTTAGCAAAGTATTTACTAATGATTGCATTTTGTGTGTCCCTAATAAGGATTTATAAAAATTAATGAAAATGTTTTGTGTTGTAGGAGAGTAAATATAATTTTCTAAATATGTTAAGTAAACATTTGTTATAGAAGTATTGTGTTATACAAGGGTTTCCGCAATTTTCAAATCGTGTTGGAGTGAAACCGTGTTGTAGGAGAACATGTTATAGGAAGGATACCTGTACTTCTGTATGTTAATGTATAGCACTGAGAATGGCGATTAGGCAAAAGTACTTCGCAAAATAAAATTAAAAATATCTATTGAGTTTACTGCTATAAAGTGCTTGTTTTAAAGTTATTATTGAATGCAATCATGTTGCATCACATCCAGTCATATTTCTCTATAATACAATTTTATTGAAATGTTTGTTCAGTGAAAAATATCAAAAAAATATTAAAATTTTTCATCATTCTTAAATCTCGACAAAAATATTTAACAAAATTTAAACAATAAAAAAGATCAGAATCAAAATACACAATGAAAATTTTTCTGCAAAACTGATGGGAGTGTAAAATGGATCAGTACATACACAGTCATCAGAAACACAAATCTGATATTTAGAATCAGGTGAAAAATAATAATCCTATCTTTTCTAAATGATCAGAATTATTTGAAAATACACAATTTGTCAATCAGAAACATCAGAAATTGCTATATTTCCATTTAATATTAATTGATGATACATGCTTTAGCAGCAGCAATGTTTACATTATCATTAAAAAAGATAAATAAAAAATGGGAATGTGTAGATCAATGAAGTGCTTCGCAAATTAATATTTTAAAATTTATTTAAATATAAACATTTATGCATATATGCATATTTTTAATAATATAATCAAAAAGAAATAAGCATTTTTAGAAATAAATATGATGTATCCAGTTACTACCATATGATATGCTACTAGCACAAAGAGGAAGCAACAGATCTGCTTCATATATTTTTGATCATATCTTGTAGTATCTAATATTTAAATATCTAAAAAAATTTTAATTTATATATAATCATACATATACACATCATTTTAATAAAAAAATTTGAAAGAATCAATAAGATGATCTTTGTTAAGAATAAATATGGTGGAGCATGTGGCTGGCATGAAGGCACAGTGGAAACATGAAATGATTGAGCTAATGAATCTTATGATCTTGCAAAAATTTTCTGATTTTTGATTGATTTATGTATAAAGCCAACTTCTTCAAATTTTTATTTTAGGAAAAAATCCTCACCTTATGCACAAGTATATACAGTATGTTATGTTAATGTACATTAAATGGGATATACCTGTATATTAATTTTTATAAGACACGATTTGTAAACTTTTCTGAAAAATATTTTTATAATTTTTGATAATTTTGAACTTAATGCATATGATGATGATGATGATGATTTTTTTTTAAGAATTTGTGCAGGAGAAGGTTTTAGCGTATTTTCCTGTGATAATGGTATTGTTATGACATGTGGTGATGGTAGCCTTGGTTGTCTTGGTCATGGTGATTTAAATAATTGCTTGAAGCCAAAGTTGATTGAAAAATTATTGAGGTATTATTATATTAATATGAAAATTTATACTTATTTTTTATTAAATAATTAATATTATTTATATGTTACCATCAAAACCCAAAATTAGTTAAAACCCGATTTCCCTAGTTGAAACTAGTTTTAACAAAGCCCATTCGTGAATATTAGTGTTAAGTAGTCAATACTAGAATTCACTAAGACATTTTAATGAATTCTAGTATTGGCTAAATAAAGCTATTATTTACAGTTTTTACTAGTTAAGAGCAGATAGTTAAAAGTGTTTCGATTTATTCAGTTTATGAATAACCGAGCTTTTCATTCTAGAATAAAACAGTCACTATATTGAGTCATGTTCAAGGTAGACCCAAGAATAGGACTCATGACTTCAGTATTTCCATCAGATGTTCTCAAAAACATTGAAGATGAGGACGAACTTCAGAGAGTCATTAAGATGAATGTGCGACAGAATGAAGCTGAGACCCTTGCTGAAGAAGACCATGAGGCTGATCCTCATGGAATTTACATCACATCAGCCAGGAGAGAAGCTCAAGAAAATTTGCTAAACAGGCTATGAAAATGAAACGTATCTCCAATGCCACCCATTTCCTTCTTGAAGTAGAAGATAATATCATAATCCCAATCCCGGATATGGACAGAGTAAAGGCAGATTTTCAAAATATCATCAGAGTTGTGCTGGAAAAAAATAAAGATCTGCACAAGATTGGGAATTAAGGATGGAAAGGTGGATAAATTATATTGCAGGTAGATTTTGTATTTTTTATGTATTTGTTCATATTTTGGACACTCTCTAAATATTATTATGAAAAAAATATCTTTTGTAGATCAGAATTTGATGTTTGTCGGGAGAAGTTCCTGATTCAAGAAGAGGTATCAGATACAAATTTTTCTTTAAGATTGGCAGCTAGGAAAGAGGTGATAGCACCACAAGAGTTCACACGTTGTGTTTGTGAGAAACGTTGCATTTCAAAAAGATGCTTGTGCAAGAAGAAAGGAATTCTTTGCTTTTTATATATATATATACACACACACACACATTATATTATTAAATTTTATGATTTAGTGTTGATGTATCAACTATTTGTTGTGGTCCTCATCATGTTGTTGTTGTTGGAGGAGAAGGTGAAGCTTATGCTTGGGGATGTGGAAATGGTGGACGACTTGGAACTGGAAAAGAAGATGATTGGTATATATTTATAATTTTAGGATTTGTTTAATTAGAAATTTTAATTTTACAAATTTTAAGCAATCTGATTTATAAATACAGTGGATTCAGCTAAATTGGGACACCGATTAATTGGGACGGCCACGTAATTGGGACAAATCTCAAAGAATGGAAACCAAACTAATAAACTAATACATAATTTAAACGCTTAATTGGGACAGTAGCAGAAAAGGAATTTTCAATTTTTGATATATTTTAGGGATTTTTTGAAAGTATGGCTACACATACATACACTAATCTTTGCCAAGATGTCAAGAAAGAATTTTACACTCAAGTAAAATTGCTTGGCTGAATAAAATTAAAAGCCATTTAATACATGCCATTGTAGACTCGCTGAAATAAACCAAAATCTACCATAGCACGTCTCCTACAAAAGAAAATCAACTGTGTGAAGAGTGGGCATTACAGAAAGAAATTCTGGGAACATTCAAAAAAAAGTGTGATGGAAATGATCCAGAAGTCGAAGAAACATTAGATCAATGGATTTCTATAGTTAGCGGGTGAGGCATGAATATCAATGGCCCAATGTTGAAGACGAAGTCAGAGGAGATCGGTAAAAAAATAATAATTAGGTACCTATTTTAATAAATCATTAAATACAGTGGATTCAGTTTATTATTTTAATAAATCATTAAAATAGGTACCTAATTATTATTTTTTTACTATTTAGTTTACCTACGAATTACATATTTTATTTTAGAATTTATTACTACTTTTGTTTTCCTACAAATCATATATTTTATTTTAGAATTTATTATTACTCCATTTAATTGAGACAGCTGCTTAATTGGGACAAAATGGCTTAGTCCTGATGTGTCCCAATTAAGCGGAATCCACTGTATTGATAATTAGTGTGGTTTGAAAACAAATAACCTGATTAGATACATTATGGGATAATGGTTTAAAATTGTAAATAGGTGTTTTCATAAATAAATATGAATTGGTGTTACCAATGGACTTGTTAAAATTCCATCATTTAACAGGAAGAGAGGAAGCTGCTATTAGAAGTTATTGAAAATATAAGATATACCCTGCTATCATGCATTGCCTGGGACTAGAATATATGTGTGTTAAATGAAAATACTTTAATTGACTATAGGAATTATATTGTAAAGACTTGAATAATTTCAGACCAAAGGTTAACAATGGATATCTAAGCCTAATTTTTGAAGAATCATATATTTCCAAATTGTTTCACAAACATTACATCATTTATTTTTATCTTATTTACATTTGATTATTTATCTTTCAACATTAATATTTTATGTTTATTTGATTTAACAATCATAAACATGCATCAACAGTAGAAATGACCATCCTTGTTCATGATGAATAAAAAACAGATTTATATCAATATGACCACAGTTTCATTTTTTACAGCATCAATGTAGTTATTTATCTAATATACTATGTATATTAAAATTTTTAAATATTTGTTTATTTTCCAACATAAATTATTTGCTAAGATATTATTTGTCACAATCTGATCTGATTATAGCATTTTTATTTAATTTAAATTAGCAGTTTTATATTGAATAAAAGACTCTTGAATTCCCAATAATAATATCATCATTTACCTAAGATATATAATAATACAATTATTTGCTTAAAAGTTTCATAATATTTAAACTAATAGAAATAATTATTAGTCACTAAAGTTTTATATTGTGATAATGATTATTATGTTTTATTCTATTTTGATTTATGAAATTGATCAAATTAGAATCTTAGTAGTAGCAGTAGTAGTATATAAAAGGGAGGAGCCTACACAGCCCAAGCACTGTGATCAGCAATGATCTATTGTGTGCCCCCAATCAGATAATCCCAGAAGTTCCATCTTTAAAACAAATGACAATATTTTCCTCAATGGGACAGTAACAAGACCCTCCGGAACAAGAAAATGCATCCCTAAAAGATCATGCCTAAGCCAAGAAAGGACCACACATTCATACAAGATGTGTAGAGGAGTTTCCTCCTTATTCTGACACCTTCTACAAATAGGGTTATCAACAAGCCCAATCAAGTGATGTTTTCTAAGATGACAGTGCCCTATAAGAAGTCCTGTAACAATCCTAACTTCATGTTTATTCAGTGAAAGCAATTCTTTAGTTCACTGAGCAAAGCAACCCAAAATGAGAGCCTTTGCCTGCCTAAGACCAGAGATAGACCTATGAAATGAGATGCTGGGCCGCCAACCAGTTCTTGACAATCCGTCCAAAAGCATCAGATCCAATGCCCAAGGCAGGTTCAGATCCAGAAAAGGGCAAGAAGCCCCTTCCTTTGCAAGCCCATCAGCAACCTTATTGCCCTTAATCCCCTTTTGCCCTGGCACCCAAAGAAGCTGCATTGTGTTCTTGATAGCCAGTTCCTCAATAAGAAGACGACATTCCCAAACAAGCTTAGAAACAAAGCGGGAACTATCAAGTGCTTTAAGAGCCGCCTGACTATTAGATAGGATATAAATGTATTTATTGACATATCCCCTATCCAGGTTAATTTTAACCACATGCAGAAATAGCATAAATTTCTGCCTGAAAGACAGTGGCAAACCGCCCAAGGGAATAGGAATAAAACATCCGCATTCCCTTGCAGTAAACCCCCACCCCAACTCCAGTAATGGTTTTAGAATCATCCTAATTATAGAATTAACTACAACACTTTTCAGCAGTCCAAAAATCTTTATTAATCAAAGGTTAATAACAGAGTAATGTTTTCAGTATTGATTAGCCATCTTCAACTCATATGCTTAAACCGATTAGAACCGAAGGTGTTCTAAGAATACCTAAACTCTTGCTGTTACAATTCTATTTTGGAACAAAAACCATATTTTAAAATATTGTTTCTTAAATTTTTGGTATTTAGAGTATCAATTACTTATTACCTGGGATAAAAATTATAAAGTAATAATATTAAAATTAACTAATATAATAATAACAAAAATTAAAAATAAGAATATAAATAAAAATTAAATAGGTTAAAGTATAAATGAAAATTGAAAAAGTCCTTTGCAAATGGATGTTTGAATTTTAGGTTTCAAGTTAGTCCAGTAGATGCTATTTTCTTAAGGCATATTTCCATGCTTCGGAGATTGCCTCTTTTTTTTTGTCATTGAAAATCACTTCCCATTGACCTCTCCTGTAAATGTCTACCTTTTCTGCTGTAATCAGTTCCACTGGATCAGTGACATTTTGTATGACCTTTGCTTCTTTCCAATTAACATTGATGTTGTTCTCATATGCACATCTTGCCAGTGCTGTTGTTAAATTACCTTGTTTGATGTCCCATTTATGTTCCTCTATTCTATCATTGAGGTTTCTTCATGTAGCACTTATGTACACCTCTGTGGTGCCCATGTCATAATTATCTAAAGGTATTCTATATACCCCTGTTGATTGTCCAGAGCTATAACTATCTTTAATAATTAGCTATTATTATCTTTAATATTTATCTACTGTATATACTTGTGTATAAGCTGAGGTTTTTTTCTCAAAAAAAAAAAAAATTCTGAAGTGGGGGGTCGGCTTATACACGGATCAAAAAAATCAACTTTTTTTTTGGCTGGAGAAATTGAAGTAATAAGCAAAACTATAACTTATTGAACATATCTCCCAAAGACCAGGAAGGAAATTTTGCAATAATTCATTTAATACAATACCAGGTAAAATTTTATCTTACTTCGATGCGATCAAGTGCGTTGCACCGCCGACTTCAACCTGCGTCTATATACTGTAATCAGATAGGCGACGCTGTGCTGCCCAATACGATGCGACACGTAAACTCGACAGTCAATCAAGAATCTTACCTAGGATTCATATTTGAGTGAAAAAATATATAATTCATATTTGAGTGAAAATATATATTTATTTTTCATTATTATTAATTAATCCATTCGCTAGTAATTGATAAATGCTTATTATATTTAACTAAAGTAGATTAAAAGATTCATATTTGAGTGAAAAAAATATATTTATTTTTCATTATTATTAATTAAGAATGTTTTAATCCATCTAATAATCAATAAATACTTATTATATTTAATTCATCAATGATTTAATTAGATTAAAAAGTAACTAAAATAATGTTTAAAAATATGAAAAAATAATATTATTTAAAATCTCTGTTAACTGTAGTCTATAGATTAAAAAGTAACTAATGTTTAAAATAACGAAAAGTAATAATTATTTAAAATCTGTATTGAAAAATAACTTTAGTCTATCAAAGAAAGTTCATCGTAATCAAAATCAAAACTTCAAAATCGCACGATTAACGTCTAAAAATCACGTTGCACACATCATCGTAACAGTGTAAGACATCATCGTTAGGGTGATCCACTCATTTTAAAATACGATCAAAGATTTGAATACGATACTCAACTTAACTATAGGGAAAACGAAACTTCAAACGGTCTCTTGGGACCCATATGTTGTAGACATATTTTAATGGAATTTTTACTGTGATAATATGAAAAAAAAAGAAAACAGTTATTCAATAACAACAATAAAAAGAAAATATTTTTATGTAAATTATCAAAATCTATTACGACTTGTTAACTTGATATTTTCTGAAGCTACGTCATCCTAACGATAATGTCATACACCAACATCAATCTCATTTTGGAGTAAAATTTTGCTTTACCTGTTGCGATCGAGCGTGTCGCACTGCCAAATCCAACCTGCATTTATATAAGTGCATCAGATAGGCAATGCTGTGATGCAGAAATTCTCGACAATAATCCAAGAATCTTATGTAGGCGCGCTGCATTGGATCACTTTAGCAGGATTATTGTCAAGAATTTCTGCATCGTGGCACATCAGGTAGCACGGCGTCGCCTATCTGATGCACTTATATAAATGCAGGTTCAAGTCGGCGGTGCGATGCGCTCGATCGCTTCGGGTAAAGCAAAATTTTACCTTTTAAATTGATATATTGGTGTCTATATTATAATAATTTATTTTATATGTATATATTTAAAGTTTCAATAAAATATTTATTTTGGCAAATGGCATTAATATTTATTTTATATGTATATATTTAAAGTTTCAATAAAATATTTATTTTGGCATGGCATTAATATATCGGTAACTAAAAATCAAAGATCATGTAATTTATCGTTTTCAAATTTTTATCAAATTTTAAGTGCTAAAGTCTGGGGTAGGCTTATACATGGGTTACGCATTTTTACCGATTTTCAAACTCTGAAGTCGGGGGGATCGGCTTATACACGAGTATATACGTTATTTATCTTTAATATTTAATTTTATGTTTGTACAATTCTTTTTCACAAACACTTGCTCCAAAACACCAAAATAAAATTAGTCAGTAACTGTTTCATCCTCTGGAACAAATTCCTGAGGAACAATGACTTTGGAATCATAAAAACAAATGAACATTGTCTTGATTTGTGACTTTTGAATATGCAATTTATTCAATCTTAGTGAGTTAGGCAACTTCCATTCAGCACTCTGTTTCTTAGTTGATGGATCATACTGGAAACACCATGTCTCATCACCAGTCATTATTGAATCCAAGAAATTTTTGTTCTTCCAAGCCATTTTAATGATATCCTTGCAGTGTTCCAAGCAAACTCTTTCTTGATGATGGTTAATGAATGTGATACAGATTAAACACAGATCTTCCATTTAGCCAAATTTTTAGTTAAAATTTGCAAATCAGATCTTTACTAGCACCAAATTCCTCTGCCATCATCCACAATGTCACATTTCAGTCAATAGCAATGAGTTCACATACTTTCTTCATGAGTTTGTCACTGTTTGCTGACTTCAGATGATCAGGCCATTTATTGTCATTCAAATCCTCTTGGCCATCTTGAAGTATATATATCACTAAAATAATTGTGTATAGGACAATTATCTCCAGAAACTTTCCTCAACAATTCAAGTGTTTGCATGGATATTTTCTCAAATTTAAAACAGAATTTAATATTTTATTTTTGCTCTATTATGTGTTCATGACAACATCTACCAAAATTCTCTCACTAAAATGTCAATAACTTTTGAATGTGTTGTCAAGTAAATAAATTCAGCACAATTTTAAAAGTGGAAAATACAGTATATTTTCCACTTTTAAAATTGTGCTGAATTTATTTACTCGTAATAAGAAGATGGGATGAAATTATACAATAGAATGTGTTGTCTAATTTTGTTGAAATTTTAACAATTTATAATACATATATAAGACTATCAAAAATATTAATTATCATTAGAGGGTGCTTATAGTGTTGGTAACAGAAATTCAGTCCAGTTATTTATCAGGCATATTGTGCATAGAATATATTTAATGAATCGAACAAAGGATTAGAAACTGATATATAAAATTACTTACTAGATAGCATTAGAACACAGTTTAAATACTAATATCTGAACACTGACTTTTTTTTTGTTACATTCAGTATCACTTAGCTTTAACATGATGTCTGCACTTATTGCAGTCATCATGCTAAGTATGACTCAAATCATAAGTTTTTAATTTGTTATATATTATTTGTTTCTTTGTACTAATGTTTGTCAAAAGTATGCTTAAGACTAAGTATATTTATTTATTTATATAGGATAATTTGTAAAAGCAGACTGTAAATTGTTATCATTTATATTTCTATTGATAAAATTTCATCACATTAAATCCAATGCAGGAGTTATTGTTTTTCCTTTACTCTATTTTAGTTATGAATATATAATTATATAATATAATTATATGAATATATATTTATATTTGTATAATATTAATTATAATGTATTGTATATTAGTACATTTTAAAGCTTATTTATCATGAAATAAATTCCATATCAATAAAATAAAATACTGTTTTCGACACACATCTGTAAATTTAATCAATATTAATGCATATAAATGCAACAAATATTCAGAATAGTAATTTCTAAACATTTAAAAATATTAAATACTTTCCAATAGATATTTTATTATTCTTTATATTTTTATTTACTCTCAATCTCTAATAGTACATAGAGTACATGAAGAGCCATCTACTATATAGATGATATAGTAGAAAATTTTTTAACTGAAATGGTCGGGACTGGAACCGTTTTGGACAATGATATTTTCGGTTATTAGATATCTTAACGTTTCATTAGAAAAACGAAGAGAAAAGAGGTTTTGATAAGTTATCATATGAAAAAAACAACGTCAACACAAGCATATATGATTGAAAACACTTTTATTTAATTTAAATATCATAATAAAAAAAATCACAAATAATGAAAATGTATTAATGGGCAAAAGATTTTTGTCATCTTTGGATCACGAATTAGTCAAATATCCGTATTAAGCTGAACAATGTTTGTTGTTTAGATGTTCGAATAAACAATTGTACTTACCAGCATAGGTTAGAATTCATTTATTTCTCGAACAAAATCAGCAAACAATACGTTCTTGATATTTGGACAACTGATATGGCAATTTTTAATTTTTGTGTAAATTTATTTCTGAAATATCTTAAGAACGGTAATACCATTGATATTAATTTATTAAATTTAGTTACATTTCTTTTAAAATATTTTAATATTTTGTATATTTTACAAATATCAAGATGCTTCCTCAGGGGAAAGCGTGTTTTATAATTAAATGAGAATTATTATTTTATATAACATTTTCTTTGCGTTTTTCGCATTACCCATATATTTGTTGTAATGATTATTACATTTTCATAATTACAATATTATCATGGAATTAAATAAATGTTAAAGTACTAAAGAATATAAACAAACGTTGTAATAATAATAAACTTTATTTTCAATCTTTTAATTAAAAGTTTGCATTTAGGTCTATAGATAACAGTCTATTGTAATTTTAATATTTTTAATTCTAATATTTATTACTATTAATAATAACATTTAATTTTAATTTGAATATAACTAATTCATTAAAATAATAATTTATATTCAATATTTTAGAATTTTTTAAGTAAACTACGGAACAGTATTTATAAAATGTTACCACGAGATGGCAGCACACCATGAACAATATATGTGTAATACATAGTTATAAGGCTCCTTCCTAATCTCGATTTTCTTCTGTTTTAATTAGATTAATAAACTATTTTATATTATTTTATTTGTAGAGAAGAACATTTAATAACAATCGGCTATAATTTAATTATAAAGATAAATATATAAAAAATTAAAATAGTAATAAACTATATATGAAATTATTTAGGAGTGATTTTTTTGAATTTAATTATTATTAATTTGTTTATATGCTGCCGATTCGAATCATTTGAATGAATTTATTTCATTTATTTGTCACTATGCATTAAGTTAAAATTTATCATTTCACCTTTTAGAAATTTAAAATTCTAACAGGTGAAATGATAGTAACAGATGAAATTCTAACAGGTGAAATGATTCAATTTAAAATTTATCATTTCACCTGTTAGAAACTTAAAATAGGAGTTTCTAATAGATGAAATGATAAATTTTAAATTGAAATAAACGTTTAATAATCAGCGATTTGGAAAACATAAACCTCAATAAAAATAACGATAGAATCATTTTTATCTTTCAGAAATTATTGCTATACAAGAATATCGATTTAACAGTTTATTCAAGGTAACTGATTACACCATTAATCAAACAAAAACTTCTAAGTCATGGGAAGTATCACATTCGATTAAAATTAATTAATTTAAAAATAGAAATTGCCGAATAAAAGATTAAAAAGTTCCAAATGATTAAACTGAAACGTAGTTTATAGCCTTTACGTATCAAATCTTACATAATTTTATAAATTAAAAAAGTTATAAACTTAGAAATTTTATTCTAAAAGATGATATGTACCATAAATCGAAATTAGCAGTTAATTAAGTACAGTTTTGCGATATTTTTCACGCTATATCAAATTTGATCAAGCACTCACTTTCAAAATTATGAAAAGACGAATTGATTAATATTGAAAATGTCGTAGACTTCAACAAATCAATAATCATAAAAATAATTTACTATGAATAACTATCTGATAATAAAAATTAAAAAAAAAATAATTATAAACTTTGACCTCACTTCAAATAAATTATCTTAAAATATGCTGTAACTTTTTTATCGATATTAAAATTTTATAACTTCAAGATAATTAAAATGTTATACAAAACAAATTCTCGCAGAATTAATATAGGGATTTTCATTTTAAATAATCAAAACAGTTTCAATTATGAGATAATCTTTTCTCCCAAATGTTACATTCTAAATTATTATATAAATAGGGCCTACATTATTCTATTATAGAAACTTATAATTAATGACAAATAAATTAAATCACTTCATAATACACTGAATTAAAAAATTTAAAGTAACAATATTTTATAAAAATATTAAAAACATGTTTGATTCATGTTCTTGGTCAGATTTATGGATCTCTAGAATCAGTATACATAATCATTTATTTTCTCTCTACTTCTTCAATTATTTCTGGATTTTATAACTGAATCTTTTTATCTATATTTTCAAAATTTACATATCTACTATGTGCATCAATTCTGAAAATATGTTTTCGAAAATATAAACGACGTTACTAATAATAAATTTATTAGGTAATCAACAAATAAAATGCTAGTCATTTGTAGTTTATTTATTATTGTTATCGAAATAATAGTCGTCAAATTTAATGATATAGAATAATTTTTTAGCCTACTTTTCATAGTAAGGATTACAAGATCACATACTGTATGTATATCCTCTCTAATTACTTTTGAATTTAGTATATTTTTATGAAATTCGATACAGATGTTCCTATTAAAAGTGACTTCAACTCTGTATATTTTGATCTTTTAACTTTAATAATTTAAAAAAATGTCGGTATTTAAATTTTTAAGTTTCTCTCTTAATGTATCTTTAATTAATTAATAAATTTTGATAAAATTTACAGGAAATTCCTGTTCTGTCTTTTTTAAACCTTTAAAAAAAAAGAGAAAAAAGAAGAAAAATTTGAAAATAGTGGAAGTGTAAACTTCGAAAATTTGTCTCTAATAACCTTTGAACTATTTAGTTGATTTTTTATGAAATTCAGTTACGAGCCTAGAATCGGCATTTAAATTTTTAAGTTTCTCTCTTAATGTATCTCTAATTAATTAATAAATTTTGATAAAATTTACAGGAAATATGATTTTGAAGACGTATCAAGTTCTGTCTTTTTTAAACCTTTTAAAAAAAAGAGAGAAAAGAAGAAAAATTTGAAAATAGTGGAAGCTTAAACTTCGAAAATTAGTCTCTAATAACCTTTGAACTATTTAGTTGATTTTTTATGAAATTCAGTTACGAGCCTAGCTTTTAAAGTCGATCTTGAAGTAAGATTAATTAATTATTTAATTATCCGTTAAGTAGCTGTTCAACTTGCTGAAATTCTCCTAACTATTGAAATATTTGATTCATTTTAATGATATTCAGTTAAAAAGTGTATTATACAATAATATGCAATTGGAGATGACTTTGGAGGCATACATTTTAAATCCGTATCTTTAATCATTAAAAAAATTAAGGAATGTTCGGAAAATGGACAATTAATTCCTTCCAGAACTGATTATTTAATTATAGGATGATATATTTTTAGTGTAGTTTGATTATTTTATTGAAAGTAATCACAAATTGATTTTCATATGATAAATTTCTTCTATTTTTGTGTTTCTACTTCTTGTTTTCTTCCGGCTATTGCTTAGTATTTCAAAAATTCTCTATTCAATGATTAAGTTTCCATTATTTTCTTCGGCTGATTAAATACTTCACATTAACAAGTCTTCTTGATTAAGTGAGTCGTTATATTCATCATGAATTCAATATTGTTGATATGAATTTTAATCTTGTTTGATAATAATAAATATATTATATATATATATACTTTTTTTCAGTGCCATTTTTTTGAATCTATATCTTCAAATTCCTTCACCTTGAGCCGAAATCAAAGTTTCTTACTCGAGTTATCAAAATGTTCTTCCGATAATGAGAGGATTCGAATTTTCTTTTATTGAATGGATTATACATTTAATAAATTTTATAATTGAAACTATTATTTCAGCTGCAATTTACAATTCTATACTTCGGAGGCATATGACAGTATGTCCATTTTTTAAAAATTAAACATAGTATCATATGCTTCTGAGGTACAGAATTAAGTTAATTTTTTTATTTGAAAAGATTATCGGATATTTTGATTTGCATAATACATCAAATAAGAAATTTTTATTTATTGATAGATTTAATAATTTAAGATTTCGCATTAGAAAATAAATAATTTGTTCTTTAAGTTGCAATGACGTATGTATGCTGCATATACTGTGCTGTGCATATAAAAAGCATAATTAAATTTTTATAGTTTTTTCCTCAACCTTTACGAAAGAAATTTGAATAAGATTTTTCTTAATGTATTAATTATAAATTTACTAACTACATATTTAGAATACAAGTAGTCCAAAAGTGCAAAGATTTATAAAATTTTATTCGCCTTTTTTTTTATTGATATCTATGAAACAATTTGAAAGATATTCTGCATTAATACGACTAAAAATAATTTAAGTTAATCCATTTATTAAATACAGAAGTTGTATATATTTTTATCACAACAAAATTTGGCGGTATACAATATTTTAAAATAAAAATTATTCTAAATTTGATGATATGAGTTTTTTAATTATAGAAATCAAGTCAAGGAAAAAAATTTATTAGAAAGAATTTTTTTTTTATATTTGACGATTCAAAGAAAAATTCATAGGACATAAAGTTTATTTAAAAAAACAAAAGGTAAAAAAAAATTTTGTGCCCCGGGTGAGGATCGAACTCACGACCTTCAGATTATGAGACTGACATATTTGACGATTCAAAGAAAAATTCATAGGACATAAAAAAGTTTATTTAAAAAAACAAAAAAGGTAAAAAAAATTTTGTGCCCCGGGTGAGGATCGAACTCACGACCTTCAGATTATGAGACTGACGCGCTGCCTACTGCGCTACCGAGGCATCTGACTTTCACTCACCAATTATTTTATTTATTTGTAACTTTAGAATTTCAACATATAACGTTTTTCTTTTTAATATCTACAATTGATAAATTAAAATATAAACTGCGTGTACGCTCATAATAAAGTACGTGTTAATTAAGTTTACTTATCTTCTATGTTAATCGTTAAGGTATACATTTCAATATAATACAGTAGTATATTTAATTATAGATAATCTACAAATTAACTTTCAGTCTTAATACAGATATTTTTAAACCTTTATTACACAAGTAAAAATGTTTAAAAAAATTGTAGCTTTAGATAAGCAACAAAAAATTAATATTAAGCTTTTTCGTTGATAGAAAGACTTCTGTTGCAAAAGTGAAAATCGTTATTCAGTAAATTAAATCAATATAAATTAATATATAAAAATTAAAGTAGAAAAGATTTTAATAATCAATTTTATTTAAATACTGTACTGTATTATTTTTCTATTTTTATTGAATAACCGAATTTACTTTATATTTTCTCAATAGATGGCACTACCTGGCATTATTACAGTTATTATAGTTTGGCTCCATCTGGTATCGGAATTTACAAAGACTTATTTACATCATTTAAAACTCAATTTTTAAATGTCATATACAAAAATAAAATAGTATAAAATTATTGAATTACTAATTTATGCACAATAAATTTATTAAAGTTTTATCTAATACGGGATTAGTTTTGAATGAAGCGATAATTGGTATTAACTAATAAAGAATATTCAAATACACAATATTTCTCCATGTTAGACTCCATCATTGGGGATTTTTCCCTGTGGAGAAGAGATGTCAATTCGCGATAGTGGTCGCCTCGGGGTATTTATCTGCCTGCGGCCAGGTGTCGCGCTAGTCCGAGAGTAATGAGCATTGGGCCAAATAACGAGGCCCAAGAGACGTTACGGGACCGAGATACATTTTCCCATTATTCCTTCCAGGTCTATACTCCACGCTTTATTATAATACGGAAAAGAAAAAGCACCTACATGCTATTCTAAGATAGTTTTCGCCCATTTTAATTATCGTTGGCATCTTAGACAATTTTGATATTTACTACTAAAGTAACAATGCGAATCATCATAAATCATTATTGGTCACTAGTTTGAAGCGATAAGATTATTTTGCCATTTCCAAGTACTCAAATAATGTTAAATTTCCTTAAATATATGTACATTAAAATCTCATACAGAAATTTACCTACATCAATCCTAACATTTTCGGAAAATATCCACGTTTCTTATATAAAATAAATATGATTCATAAGAAATCATGAATTTTATGAAGAATTAAGGTAAACTGTTAAATGAAATTTCGAGTTGTAAATCTTGTTAACAGTTAAGTTTGCAGATGAACTTCGAATTACTTTTTCTAGAATACAGTTTTCATTAACAAGCAAAGAATGTTAACAGGAATTTTCTCGATTTTGGATCATAATTCACAAAACTAGTAAATACAAAAACTTAAAATTTTTAACAATTTTGAATTCATTATGTAGATAAAACTCTATATTAATTATTTATTTTCATCAGCTTGAATTTTTATTTATATGTATTTACATAAACTTATGCTAGCTATTAAAATCCTTAGAACATAAAACTCGATAAGGAAAGAATAAGTTTATGGAGTGAACATCATTGTTGCTTTTCATTTTTAAATTAAAAACTGAAGAATTATTATTAATAATTTTAATTCTTCATTTTTTTTATTAATAATTGCATTAACTTTGTTTATATTAAAAATACACTTTTAATAATAATTTTCATCAGCTTAATGAATTTTTATTTATATGTATTTACCTAAACTTATGCTAGCTATTAAAATCCTTAGAACATAAAACTCGTTAAGGAAAGAATAAGTTTATGGAGTGAACATCATTGTTGCTTTTCATTTTTAAATTAAAAACTGAAGAATTATTATTAATAATTTTAATTCTTCATTTTTTTTTAGAAAAACTATTTTTTAATATGTATATATTATTTCAAAATTATCATGGTAAAATCTATGATATTCAATAATTTTTATAGTAGAATTTAAAATTTTTTAGATGAGTCACCTTTAATAAATTGTTTTATAGCAGGTAATTGAAACGATTAAACTTGAAGATCTAAATTATAAATAAAATATTAATTTAAGGAACGTCATTAAATTTTAATGCATAATAATAAGAAAATTAATTTGAAAATTTTATATTTCCTGTTAATTCAAATTTCATACAGGCCTATGTAAAATTTTCGTCCTAAAAAAGCATTAAGCCAAACTTAAATATTAATGAAAATCAAAATATTTTTCTTTGATATTGAATATAATAAGACACGTATCTTCTCTTGATAAACAAGTTCTGATTCCTTAAATCTGAAAATGATTTTCTTCTTTAAAAGTTTCTATCGAAGTAAATTCAATAAAAAATATCTAAAGTCGGCATATGATGTCGAAGTAGTTTAAATCCAGTAATTTATTAAATAATTAGAAGCAAAAAATACATAAATTGTTATGACACATCTATGTATTTTTGTTGACGATTCTGTAAATGATTTAGACACATAAATATATTTCTTTTAATGAACAATCGTTCTGGATTAAATGGATATCCTATTCAATTATTGTTTTAAAATATAATCTTGAATAGAAATGAAGAATTATTACTAAATAAAGTATTATCAAGTTGATAAAATTCGTAGAAATTAATATATTCTTAATCAAAATTTTAGAACAATGAAATTTTATTAAATGGACTGTTAATCAAGAAATACTTTTGTAGAATTCACTGTTGAAGAAAATGTTACAAAGTGACCAGCTTTCAAAATCATTGGGCGTTTTTATCGATTATGTTGATTTATATTACGTATAATAACTGTTATCTAATAATATAATGGTTGCGAAACATTGTTTTAAATTTCAAATATTAATTAATAATTAATGTAAATAATTTTACTCAAATTACAACAAAAATTTCTCTCACTGCCGCTTTCTATAAACAATTTGTATTAAATTTATTATATATATTGTGGAAAATTTTGAATTTTTTTCTTTTTCAAAATCAAATGCTTTTAACGGTTCACAACAGTATATGTAGACATATAAGTTAAATATTTAAATGGAAACGTTTTCGATCTACTTTATACTTTATATCAACAGCCATTGTATAAAAAAACAATTCAAATTAAATAGGAGTTCGAATTTTGTTTGAATTGTTATTTATACAATGGCTGATGATGAAGAACATATAAAATAAATCGTATATGTTTTCAATTAAAGATTTATATGCCTAAAGAGTGCTGTTGTGTTCATTTAAATGTAGACAAGGGTATTTTTTGCATCTAAATTCTTTTATTTTTAAACCGAATATAGTGTTGTTCTTTAATACATTCGTCAAAATTTGTCTTATATACTATCTGTAACGAATATAATTATACTCATTTTATTTAATTTATTTTATGCTTTTTATTTCCACGCCGGGAGGTAAAAATCCTTCTTTCGAACTGATACAAAACCGATTCCAGACTTTGGTCTTAAAAGTCCTTTTGAAATGCTTCAAATCAATAATAGATTTAGACTCTATAAGGTAAATAAATCAAGATTTTCATTACTTTTTTTAATTATAATTCAAAAAATATCGGTAAAAATACTCGCTTTGATGTATCATCATGGAAAAAATTAGGCTCTTCCTGAAGAAAATTATGCTAAATTTTGAATTATTGTTATTGTTTAGTATAAATAGTTTAATTCTATGCAATTGATTATTATTTTCTTAAATATTTAAAATTTTCCTAATAATACAACATTATTGCTCATATTTTTATATTTTCTTCTACTTCTTTAATTTCTCTAATCTTCTTCAGTTGTTTCAACAACTCATTCATTATATGTAGGCCTATTACATGATTTGCTTCCTCTTATTAATTCTCTGCACGTACCGTAACCTACATTTTTGTTAGGTCCTACACATCTGTAAACCTAAATGCCATATAGCATGATTAAAACGGTATTTCCTTATGTACTTTTCTTAATTTATTTCAAAGAAACATGCCAGTCACTTTCTTATTTTATCTATTATATATCTATTTTTTTACAATAAATAAAATTTCTAGCTTTTACTTTCAACAATCGGAACAAATTTTAATAATTCTATCATACTAAAGCACTCCTCAGGAACATTTTCTAATATATTTTACGAAATAAGTCTGATATATTTTCTGAGATATTTTTCTTCTAGCTTTTTATCACATTCTTTTTATGAGTCTATTTTTTCCATTAATGCTAGTTTACTTTTACAACAAATCCATTTATCCTCATTTTTTACCTTGTATATTTTCAAAGAAAGTAATATTTTATTAGCGACAGTTTATCAAATTATTTTTTACTTGTACGCTGGTAGTTATGCAAATTAATTTTAAAAAGGAATCTAAAATTTCAAATCGTTTAATCTTTTATTTTTTATTTAGAAATATAGCAAAATTTTTCGTATAAAGGGAATGAAAAAACATTTTTCTCTCTGAAATTTGTCGTAGGCCTGTAAGAAAAATGAGAATATTAACTCTGTTCTAAAAATTATTCTTATCTTTTTGAATAAATCTAGAGATAACTCAAACGGAGGAAAGTTGGGAGTTTCTTATGGGAAAATTCGGTTAATCTTTATAAATTGCCTCGTGAGAAAAACATAAAAAAAAGGATGTTCCACAAGTATAAATATCTATAGAAGAGTATACAAAAGGGAAAATATAGGCTATATATATATAGCATGCCCGTAACAAATTAATTCCCGCGCTTATCTTGTTTCCGTCGCGTACTATAGATATAAAAGGGAGCCGGATATGTTACCGTTACTGTTTGTCAGGGGTATAGAGATTATCTACTATCTCCATTCCCTTCTCATCCATATTTACGGTTGCGAGGGGAGGTTGTAGAGCCGCTTATCAAATTATCCATACTTATGAATAAAATGGATGACTGGAAAGAGACGGAAGTGATACAACATGAGTGAGTAGGAGGGAAAAATTTGCATTAAAGAACGGATAGAATTTTTGTATAATTTTGCTTCGGGATATACTCTCGCTTGGATAAAGTCTCTCTGCTTTCTACTTCATGTATTTTCATTGCTTAGCTATATAGGATTATTCATGCTTGATGACGTTATAAGTAAGATTAAATGAGTGTTTACCTTTTCAATTTTCTCCCCTATTCTTATCCGAATTTGTTTCTCAGGTTTTTTTTTTCGTTTATAACCGTTATCCGAAATGGAAATAAGATTAAAATTACCATTAATGTTTTTTAATACAAATTTGATCGACGATTTTATAAAGCGTGATAAGTTACGATGCAGATAGAATTAAGCCGGGCTTGTGTTTGCTTAAAAATATAACTATAAGTAAACTCCACGTTCAAAAATAAGAGTAAAATTTTTTTATTATAATATTTAAGTTAGATTTACACAGTTGTAACAATTTATCATTAGGAAATATAAGAAACACAGCTACAACTTTGCAGAATATTCCTGTAGGCCTAGGCTTTGCATCTTTATTTAGAACTTAAAAATTACTAATTTCTTAAGGCAGTCTAAGGATAAAAATAGGTCGCAATATGATTTAAAAAAACTACGCTTTATGATGATTTAAATATGGTAAATTGTTAAATTTTAAATATTAATTTTTTAAGAGAAGTAAATTTTCTGTTTATCATCGTGAGAACTTTTAGCGATCGATTGGGTTCTTTCCCATGATAGGCCCTATATTCTATCAAATTATCCATTCTGTATTATGTTTGATAAAGCGAAGTTGACATAGGACAGAGTTTCACTCTTTCTCTATTCTAATCTATTTAGTCTTGCCCGTTTGGTGTAGAAGAGGACAGATGTCCCACCTTCCAAAAATCACTTCATTAAACAATCATGTGACTAGAATCTCCCGACAGATGGCCACGTGATATATAATGACGTCACGCTGATAGACACGTGCTCCTTTTGAAAGACGAAAATATTTTGGCTTTGTGGGTCCTTTTGCGTTATTTGATGCGTGAAAGATTTTATAGACGTATTAGATTAAATCACGGTGTTCCCGCGTTGTGGCCATTCATTTAAGGACTTTTAAATGTCCTTTTTGGAAAGGAATAGGCAAAATAAGTTAAGTACACTCGAGAGTAAGGAGATTCTGATAAAGAAACTCGCTTATCTTTAAACTATAAAAGGCCTACGCAAGGTTTCGTTCAATTTTTGAAGTTTATTTTCGAATATTTATATTTCCTTTAATAATCTGAAGAGTTTCAAGAAACCAAAAAGAGCATAAGCTATATGGGCTTTTCATACTTAATGATTATCAGTAAAGATATTTTCTGTCGCCAAAAAGAATTTTATCTGACGTTTTGTCAATATTCAAGACCCTATATAATTGGGATATTGATCCAGCAATCTATATGCTCTTTTCTTCGAGAGTTTTGATGGAAAATTTTCATTTTTTATGAAATTCGAAACGACAGTTGCGCACCAGATTTAGCATTTTGATGAAGGTGACATAACTTCAATAAGTGAGCACTTGGCGAAAAGGATATTACTTCACAATTGACCTGTGAAGCAATCTGTAGAAGGGAGAAGATCACAAATGAAGAAAAATTGTTGGTGAAACCACGAGGAGCGACGAAAAGAGGACTGACAGGCTGGATAGAGCAATGAGCTAGTGACTGTTAGTCACCCCAGGGTGTTATTATTATATACACCGCAAATATCCCCCTTCTACACTCCCCCTTTTGGGGTTGTTACAGTGGGTGTCTAGACCCTCCTTCGATAAGGAAGAACCGTAATCAGCTCCGGGACTTTCGCACCCTCGAACTCAATTTCGTTAAGCGGCTTTGCCGGGGGTCGACGATAACCGAATTAGGGGCCCCTCTTCTTCCCCCCAGTCAGATCTTCTAATATTTCACACAATCGCGGCAGTGTCCACTACGTCGAAGGATTTTCCCCTGCCAACAATAAACTGTGCTTTGTTAATGTTTAATAATTGTGCTTTTAACTCTTTTCTGATTAAGTATTTTCGAGAGAGGTTTTGGAAAATTTTACTTTATTTTTAACTATTCTATATTTGTTTTTTTTTCACCTATTAGTACAGATTATTCGAACTTTTGAAAATATACATTTATTTTATCTAGTAACAACTTTTAATAAAAACTGGTTGTATTAATTTTTACATTTTCTTATCTATAGAAAATAAGTATATTTTTAAGATTTATATTTTTAGTCTTATAGATTTATAGGAACCATGATTTATTATGGACATTGACGTTCAATTTATGGTCTAGGTATTGATCTGGAATTTATAAAATCATTTTTAATATATGTTAGAGAAGAAACTACGACATTAAAGCAAAAATGTTGTTTTATTTTAACATTAAGTTAATGAGATCACGTAAAAATTTCAGAATTAAACAATTAATAATTAACTTAAATTTTTTTAATAGTAAATTAAATAAATAAATATTTCTGCAACAAATTTTGAATTTCAGTTTTAATTTTATACGCAGAACTGTGCGATATTTTCTTTCTTGGTTTCTGTTAGCCAAATGCATCAAATCTAAAAATATTATCTGAATAACTCTTTTGAACGCTTTTAAAATGGAAAAATAATCTCTACATACACTATAAATATTTCTGGTAGACGAACAGAGACAAAAATTTCTTGTTTTTGAACTTAGAAAAGCATTTCAGAATTAAACGTTTATTCCATGTCAAATAAATATGCATTTTGAGAAAGTAAATCGGGAATTTTGGTGATAATAAGCTTCATGAACATTTTTCAAAATTGATTATTCTTTCCATTACCTTTAAGACAGAAAAAGCATTCATCGATATCTGGAAAGATAAAAGCTGACAGACATGCTGGTTCTTTCACAGAATATTATTAAAAGCGAAAGAAACCATCATCGACCATTAAGAAGATGCAAAGGAGAATTTAGAAACACAAAAAAGAGATTTTTATTGATTCATGTTGATGGCGTTTCCAGTGAATATATAGATCAGCGGATCCTCCATAATGAATTCCGTCAAAACGGAAGAACATGTAGCGACACTTTGTCCTCATAACTCAAGGATGTCTGCCGACTTCCTGTCGCCTCTACATGACCAACTGTATATAATTATACGTCCTACGTTAGAGACTGTTGTGCCTGTCACTTCTCTTCAACTGCAGCAGCCATAGGACGAAGTGGAAGTGACAAACTTCCGAAAATGTCTTTATTTTCTCTAATCTTATAGCGATTAAAAATTGTTTTAATTGCATCCCCAAAAACTATTATTTCAAAGATAACTCATTATCTATGTTGATAATTTCGACACGCGTAATTATAATAAATAAATTTACTGTATTTGTTCACTGCATTACCTCATAAACATAAAATTTGCATTTCTTGTATTAATTTTTACTAAATTAAAAGAACAATAAATAAGCTCTTAAATTTAAATGCTTTATTGTTAAAATAATAATTTTTAAACAAAAAAATTAGTTTTTGTGTAGGCCTAAATCGTTTGTGATGAATTTATTCATAATTTTGTGAACGAAAATTTTAAGTTATGCATACGAACTTAACATTGTGCTCACTTTCAATAGATGTAACAAGCATATAACTGAATTGCATTCTAATGAGGGATCGTTGACCGAATACAATACCTAAATTTGATAAAGCTTGTTGATTGAAAACAAAACTTCTGTTATACTTTCATTAATACTTTTAATATCTTTGTCAATAAAACAAAAGCTTTGGTAGCATAAATTAAGTCTGAGAGTTAGCAGAACCTACACTCGCTTTAAGAGATAAAAGTAAGTTATAGCTTTCAATTTACTACGTTTTTTGATCAAATGCAGCTTGGTTGCTAGATATCCGTTATATTCTTCGATTAAAATTGTCTAAAAATCTCATTACCAATATTCAACGTTGGTTCACATCTGTTATATGTCTTACCAAGTTGTTAATGAAGTGCAGCTTGCCAAATATCGAACCCCGAAGATGAATGAACATAAAGCGAATAGAAACATACTGGGAATTGGCAAAGACGCAAAAATTTACTTCTCTTTACTAATTAAAAAAGTAGATTTTATGTTTTTCTTTCTTTTCATTTAATTTTTAAATCCATTTTACAATTCGGCCCTTGTGCAGTAATGTTTATTTCTGTCAAAACATTCAGTAATACAAAATAAACTGAAATTATTTATGTAAAGTTTTTTTTATCATTTGTACTCGATTTTTATTAAATCTGTTAAACATTATCTCAAATTATAGTTTATAGGCCCTTGTGCAGTAATGTTTATTTCTGTCAAAACATTCAATAATACAAAATAAACTGAAATTATTTATGTAAAGTTTTTTTTTTATCATTTGTACTCGATTTTTATTAAATCTGTTAAACATTATCTCAAATTATAGTATAAAAATACAATTTATATCACATTTATGAAAACAAAATGTCCTTTGGAATGTCATTTGATGCAGCAATTTAAACGGTATTCTTTTATATGTATAAAGCAATCAAGAAGGCCTTACATTAATGCGAGAAAAAATTGCAAAATTACAAGTAAAAACTTAAAGATACATTGCGCTAATGTATGTCCAAACAATAAGAGCCGATAGCGACTTCAAGTTTTAGATTTCCGAAGCAGTTTTATGTTAATAAATGTCTTGTTTGCCACTAATTAACTATATGCATGAATTTTATGTGTTTATAAAGGTTACATTTGTCTTGTTATATCTAATTTCCAGGGAATGTTTCGTGAAAAAGGACTATTTCGTACCAATTTCTTATACAGATTTCGAGCACATAATGATGGGAGTTTCCCGCTACACAATTAGTGTGGAGTATTCTGATTCATTCTGTACAGAAGCGTGAAATATCTTTATTAATTGAGAAAATTGTACATTTTGGCCTGAAATTAGTCAGCCAATTTAATTTAAATTAAATTTCGTTTATCACCTATATATCTATTATGATAAGTATTAAATCTAGTTTATTTTATATAAACAAATGAATAATTCAGCTTCAAAATAAGTATACTGTATTTGCCTTCTTATTCAGCGCGATAAGATGATGATGAAAGAAAAGTACTGAACGAAACACAAACAACTTCAATTGTTAAAAAATTTAATACAAAATTTTCTTTAAAGAAAATTTTGTACTAAATTCATTGTCAATTGAAATTGTTTGTGTTTTATTTCGCCAGCTACCATCCAGCTATTCTTCCTCATCATTACTTTAACGATCTGAATAAAAGGACAAATATATCTAGTTTATTCTATTATAAAAATAAAATGATCGTAAATAATTTATAATTTTTTCGAATTTTTATTATAAAAGATAATAATTATAAAGTTATTCATTTTTTACCAAATTATTTTTTATAGACAGTGTTTTGCTTTACCGCTAATTTGTTTTGGACAAATATGAATTATTCCATTTTTTCACGCTGTTTTATTACAACTATCAATGATCGTTCCACAATTTAAATTAACATTTCTTTAAAATCCAAATATTTATTTTTATTGTAAAAATTTATTCACATTTAATTCTTTAAAAATTCGTTCCACAATTTAAAATCCAAATATTTATTTTTATTGTAAAAATTTATTCACATTTAATTCTTTAAAAATACATGAATTGCACGGCTATCACAGAAAATGCATTTCGGCTTAACTGCCCTTTTCAGTTCCAATTTAGCCATGCTGAAATATATAGGCCTATTTTTTTACTTATTAATATTTACATCATAAAACTAACGTTAAAATTAAAAAATATTTTTACATACAAATTTAATTAAAGCAAATATTTATACAAATTTTCTAAACAACAGTAGGTCTTCCAAATTGATATTAAAAAGTTATCAATTTGGAAGACATACTGTTGTTTAGAAAATTTGGGTAAATATTTGCTTAAATTAAATTTGTATGTAAAAAGTTTTTTAATTTTAACGTTAGTTTTATGATGTAAATATTAATAAGTAAAAAAATAGGCCTATATATTTCAGCATGGCTAAATTGGAACTGAAGAGGGCAGTTAAGCCGAAATGCATTTTCTGTGATAGCCGTGCAATTCATGTATTTTTAAAGAATTAAATGTGAAAAAAATTTTAAAATATAAATAAATTTTTGGATTTTAAAGAAATGTTAATTTAAATTGTAGAACGGTCATTGATAGTTGTAATAAAACAGTGTGAAAAAATGGAATAATTCATATATGTCCAAAACAAATTTGCGGTTATTCATTTTTTATTTGTTTTTTGCTTTTCAGTCTATTGTCTAGTGTACATTCTAAATCTATAAATTCATGTAATTTCTATAAAAGTTTTCAATCTTATTAACTTAGCTTAAACTACTTACTAGTAGAATAAGTTTTAAAATATCATATATAAATATGCCTTCTTATGCTTTATAATTAACTAATTATTTAACATAATGATACCTTAATTATTTTTAGTAAGTAGATCTTGTATAGAATGTATTTGAAACGCCAAAATTGTTGCTGTTATGAATAAATGACATTATTTAAGTCATTATGAAGTACGTTATTTGGTTGTAAGTTTATTGTTATTCATGAATTAGCTGTTATTAAGCTATAATCTAATAGCAATACTGATCAGTATGACTTCGGTAACAAAATGCAAAGGAATAGGCAAGTTGTTAGCTTCTGATCAGTTATCGAATGGGTTCTATATGCGGATTTTGATGGAGCTAGATAAGTGAGTGGCCCTTTTCTCCCTCCCCTGTTTAGTCCCAAAATTCCCTTCTTAGGTCCCATCATTCCCGTTAACGAGGGTAGATAAGTTGGCTTCGTCTGCTCTTATCTCTCTTCGCATAGGCCCTATCAAGTCCATTCCATCATCAGAAGCATCCTCTTTTCATGGAGTGGCCGTTCAGCTCCTTTTTTTTCCATTCCAACCAATCGTCTGCCAGTGATTCGGACGGTCGTTTTACTTCCGGGCAATTTGACCCTTCTTCCTATTCTTCTACTTCCGTGCTGACAAAAAAAAAGAGATCTTTTATACGTTTTGTTGACGTGTAAAGGTGTAAAGGTGTCGTTTTTGGATTGAAGTAGTCAGAAAGGCTATTTTTTAAAAGTTTTTCGGATGAATTGGGATTTGCTTTTATGATATGTTTAGTGTAAAGTGCTTTCGGATATTTATCGAATATACTTCAAGAAGGTACAATTTGGCTACTTACTAATTAAATATTAAATAATATGCTTAGTGTATTTTAAAGTTTACTCTTACTTGATTATGCCTATGAATATAAATGTTTGACATTGTTTACATAGTTTAAAAAAATTACGAAATATCAAAAATTTGAAGTGTTTTTTGTAGAGAACGACAAAATACATTTTTTTTTTTCTTTTTTAATCAGCACCTACTTTATTTTTCTCCAAAACATATAGAAACTCATACACACAAAATTATTATAATATCAAGTTGGAATATTAAGAGCATAAATCTTTAAAATTGAAAATTATATATTTATACAGAACTTTCTCCTTTATAAATTTATGCATTAAAAATAACATATAGGCCACATTACATTTTTGATGTTTTTATTTAATTCATAATTATGATATTAACCAAAAAGTAATTTCACAGATTAATGAGAAGAATTTTAATGTTTTCTTAGAACTTAAAATGATGTCCACTATTATATAAGCGAATTTTGTAACAGAAAAAACTTACTAAAGCACAATATAATTCGCATTATTTTAATCTTCCAGGCCTCAAACATAAGTTTTGATTTACAACAATAAAATGTTGAAAATTAAATAAATAATTTAAGTGACAATAATTTTTTTTTATCATTTTTAATGAATATTTTTCTATTCGAACTTATAACAAGTTTTGGATTTTTCGAGTATTTTTATAGAAAATATATTCTACAACAGTTTGTTTTGCATAACTAACTCAAAAGTAGATATGAAGAATGGAATAAAATTTGAAAACATAACATAAACATAAATTAAAATGATATTTTAATAAATCCCTAATTAATAAAATCTGAAACGCATTTAAAAAAACTTCGTATCATTCTAATACATAACCAAAAATTGTACATGGAATAACTTATGACAATCGTAGAGGTATAAAACATACATCCCAAATATTTACAACTCGCAGACATTTTAAAAAATGTAAAAAATATAAAATTTACATGAAAGAGAAGTAATAAGCTTACTTAAAGACGTAAAATTAAATCATCTTGTAAGCAAGTAGCATCGGATATAATAGAGCTTAAAATGAATAAATAAGTTTCGATAAAACTTCAGTTAAAAATATGTTTTATACTGAGAAGGCGTTACTACGGTTTTTTCTTAGTTTCTAAAGTGACTAAGAGGTTAGGAAGAAACTACACAGATTAAATTTTGATATTTTAACCTATGCCATTTTAAATACAATAGGTTTAAATCTTTTTCGTAAGTATAGAAGGTCACAATTTGGAGTTTTCGATTTCATGACTTGGTAGCACGCTGTATTACACTTTATCACTGCACTGGTTGCAACCACCACTCTGTGTACTGTTCATTTGGAAAATAGGAGGAGTAGAAGCTTGTAAAGGAGGTGGAACTTTATCAGTAGAAGAAGTGACACCTCCACTTCTGAAGTTGAATCCCGACTCGCCATAACCGGCCACAGGAGAAAGGGCGGGTAGAGTAGCAGCTACTGCAGCTGCAGCCGCTGCAGCTGGTGGTAGCGGAACCCCCGCTTGGTTCATGTATGCGATGATCCTGCGCATCTCTTCCAGTGCGTTAGCCTGCATCAGGATATAGTTCTTGGCTAGTAGTAGTGTCGCAATTTTGGACAACTTGCGAACTGAAGGGGAATGGGCGTAAGGGATTACTGCTCTGAGTTCGTCTAGGGCGTCATTCAAGTCGTGCATTCTTCTTCTCTCTCTTGCATTGATGCAAAGCCGGACGGATTTTGCGTGTCTTGATTTTTTACCTGTGCACGATTCGGTCGTGTCCGGATAACTCTCGTTTCTTCCGTCGAATTTACCGGATATTGCGTTTATATCTGGAAGAAGTAAGAAGAAATAATCAGGAGATTTATGAAGGAGAAGCAATATCTAAATAGCACACTTTCGCGTAGAGATTTTTAAAATATTTTCAACTGCATATTTTCGAAAGTAAATCCACAGAAAAATTAACATTTTCTATAATAAATTTAATAATATCAGTAAACAAATGTTAGGTGCATGACGATTTAAAGAGAAAATTAAACTCTCTGAAGCCGAAAATATATAACTTATAATAATATTAAAACTATATAATTATCATAAATATGGATATACGTGAAGAATATTCTCCTATATTTGATGTAATAACTTTAAATTTTTGTCTAAAATTTATCTCCATTTATGAGAGAAAAAACCATATCATTTTTCCTTTTTAATTCGGAATTTTTTTCATGCAAGCCTGTTTTCATTCAGAAACATTTTAATGGATTCTCAAATTTGGCAGGATTAAAATAAAAACCATTCGACTTAAATAGAAGTAAAGAAACTGGAAATTTAATTCTTAATTAACCAAGATCGACAATTTGCTACAAAAAATCCGTATTGATGTTTAAAAAAATACAAACCGAATGAATTATACTAAGAGGAAAACTACTCAACATCTTTATCTTTTTGAAAATGTTAATGAAAATCTTTCGATAAGTCGGAAACCCCTCTAAATTGAATTAGTTCGGCCTGTACCCTTGGAAAGATTTATCTGTCCAGCTTCTACCAAAATCATCATCATAAATCTCCTTCATTAATCATTTCTCCAGATTAAATGCCTTTGTTGTCATATATTGTTTTTTATTCTATACCAACGTTTAAGCTTACAAGATTTAATTCTAGTGGGTATACTTTGTCGGCGGGACGTAAATATAACTTAAATCACACTTGTTTCCTTGCTTCTTCGAGAAATAATAATATTTAGCCTATAAAGAGAGAAGTCTACTAAGCTTATATCTCTTTGTTCCTCCTATGACAAAAAAATAACGTAAATATTCTTCAAAGGAGCGCTTCTTTTCATTAAAGGAACTCAAGCGACTATAAAATTTCATTGGAAAATGATAGTAATAAAGAAGGTTGTAAACTGATCTATTAAAAGTCATTTTGCCTTCTCAAAGAACCGTTTTACGATCTAAACTTATTTCTTTAAATAGAATATATTATTAAAGATTCTGCATGCATTTTTAAAGTAACTTAGCCTATAATGTGTTCTAGAAAACGTGATTATGGTATTATTTTTTTAAATCCTATTTTTGCTTGGGCTAAAACGAAATCCTATCTGAAAAGATCGATTCGTTAGCTCTAATTGGATGAAATTCAATTAGACCAAAAGTAACTCGGTCTAGTCTCTTGTGTCCTTGATTAAATGATCACTTTATTCTTCTAATTGATCTGACCCGTTCAATTAACCTTTACATGTCTTTAATTTACTATTTCCCTTTAGCTTTCTTTGGTAATCTTTCTAGAAATGTTTTAATAGAAAATTAAAATATATATATAATAAATATATGTTTGATTATCACATCAAATAAGATCGAAGTAGGCCTATTGTTTTTTAATTTCTTATCAATTTTTGTTTAAAATTTAAACGAAATGATTTCTAAGCAAAGAAGAGCAAATTCTGCTAAAAGATTAACGTTGTTAATACTATAAAAAGCTGATTTACAGCTGTAAACACCGTAGTGAAAAACTCCGAGTACTTCATCTTAAAGAGACTTTATCTAAACTGTTTGATTAAATAAGAAGATTTTTTTTTATATATATTATCGAATTTTAGATGAGAATTGTTAGTGTTTACACTTTATTATTATTTTTGGACCTATCATTAATGATTTGGTTTCCGAAAACTCGTTTGTCTCTCCGAAAGCGATATCGGGAGATCCGAGTATGGTTCAATTGGGATGAGTCACAACGTGTGTATTATCGATGTCTAAGAGATTAATATGCGGCCAGATACGCTTTGATGAGTCTTTTCTTTGATGATTATTTACAGCTAAACATACTAAAAACAAACTGGAGTTTTTACACCCTATAGATAAATCCTTGTTTCCACTTCTGATGCTAAAAAATAGGCCTACATCTATTACGTTAATTCAAATTTTGTTTGCCAGCTGAATGCTAACTAATTTTTTATGCTTATAAGATATTTCGCAGGTTTTTCACTTAAGTTATCTAATATAATTTAAAATTTATGATTCGCTTTAATATTTAAATGTCGAATTTTTAAGTTTAAGATAGCGTTAAGTTAGAATAAAGATGTTTTCCTTCGGTTTTAGTGGATTCCGTAGTCATTGTAATATAAATTCTGGAAATGTTTAGGTTTAATGAATCAAAAATTTTCAAATATTCAGAAATCTTATTCGCCATGCTTGAATGTTATAGTGAGTTACTCGGAAGACCTTAATGTTCTATATTAAGTGGAGAATTATCTTCTTATTTGGAGTATATTAAACAATATTAGATTGGACGACAAACACGTTCGTAATCAAGTTGGTTATTTTATCGTTCCATCGTGTAAAATCACATCGAAACAAAGCAATGAAACAAAACACCCTCGAGCCTTTCTCTTGTTTAATGGAGAAGGACATGTGTCAACTTATCACCAATGTGCACACGATACATTGATTGTCTAATGCTTTTATCTGCAGGTCATTGTAAACGGTTTGAGTGGAGACGGCTCGATAACATGGCACCACTACCTGCACTCCTAGGCGGAGAAGGGATGTAAAAAGAAGTCAAACAATACAAATCGTTAATGCTTGATTTTAAAACTTCTCATTTGCATTGATCTGCTGGCAAAATAATGAATTTTTGAATACGACGCAACAAATCATTTAACTATCTCGGATGAAAGAATATCTTATGTTTCTTTTACCTAACTGCGAACTCGCGTAAAACTTTCAATTCTGTAAAAATTCGGATGTGTTGCGGCTAGAGATGTTTTAGGATTTCTATCACGTCGGATGAGATATTTGAATCCTTTTTTTCTTTTCTTTTTATTCGGCGATAACTTATTCGAATTGTATTAAGCGATCGACACTTATCTCTCGGGCTTAGCAAAATGAAGTGACAGTGTGCATCAGTGATTTACACATCGGATTAAATGGTTGGAGATGATTCATTTATCACTCTGCTTTCTATATTTATTGTTCTCTATCATTTTAATCAGAAAAAAACAATCTTCAGTTTTTACTTTAAACTTTCAAACGTAATCCGAAAGTTCGCTGTTAAAAAATACGACTTTTAATCAAGGACTTCGGCAATGATAAACTTATATCGTGATTTTAATGTTTTATGCATATCATTCACGTAAAAAAAATCTATTTTCCATGATAAAAAAAAATAACTTTTGACTTTTACTATTAAATATTTTAGGCCTTTAACCAAACTTATAAACTTGCATTTTAAATAGTTTTTGCTTCGATATTCTTGATCGGCAAAGAAGCCAATCTCGATAAATAACAGAAATCCCGAATCCTTTCAGTAAATGTTTCATTCAAAATTAGATTTTTAAAAATATTCTATAGTTTAGTTACGCTTAAAAGTTTTAATTTATGCGAAATTGTTACTAAAAACAATATTTTTATATAAAACAATAACAAAAATATCTTTATATAGAGAATTAATTTTAAGGAATTTTTACAATTCCGACTATTTCGAATAATCAAATTACAAATTGCGTTTTTAATACAAAAGAAGGATTATATGAAATTTTTCAGAAGTTTCACAGTATTTCAGCAAACTGATAATTCATTCGTGTTTAGTTATAAATTTGGCAAAAAAATCATAGAAAGTGAAAAACAAAATGCGATTGCATACTTTTAAATGTCTCGTATTAGCAGTTTATGCCTATAAAGAAAAATTTACACTAAGTAGAAAGCTGTACAAAGCTATGGTACTGCGAATACTTTATTTATACTTTAAAGATCACATTAAGATATATCGCTGCAGATTAGTGGTGATCAACTGGCGACCCGCAAAGTTAAATCACTAAGCTTGGCTCCCGCTTTACTATTAACTTATTGTATCAATCAGTTTTATGGTTTAATACTAGAACGTTTCTAAATACCGTAATTACGATATTAATTCTATATATCACATAAAAGATGATAATCTAGATCTGCTACACTGTTACGATCTTTGAATTTCAAGCAAAATCTAACTAGTGGCTATATAACTAACGAAGAATAACTTTAAATAAACTCTGCTATTATAACAAATTATAATTGTTTTGAAACATGGATTTATTTGGTTATTTGTTGTCTGAATTATAAGTAGCTTTGTTAAATATGTTGTTTACTGTTAGCGCTCATAATATGTGATAATTTTAGGATAGACCTAGTAAAACTAACAATTTGTTTTACGTATGTTTCAGACTATGTTATATAGTAAATAATCGTACCGACCTGTGTGGAGTTGTTGGGGTTCCTTGGGTGACATCTCATCATCGGTAGAAGCAGGAGGATGCTCATCTCCCGTATCGGGCCCGTCAGTGTTGCCAGCTTCACTAGGAGAAGACGGTGATCCACGGATGACAGGTCTAGGAGTTAAACGTCCGTTCGGAGGTGAAGGAGATCGACAAGAGTCAGGTAAAGGAGAAGTTCTTTGGTCGATGAGATTTCCTCGATCGGTTAAAAGAGTTCCTAAAGGGAGAGAATAATCTGTCCTCAGGGTCATCATTCGAGGAATAGGCAAGCTCCTCTCCAGAGGAAGTGCAGGTGGGTATAAAGGATTGGGTATACTATAATGGAATGTTGAAGGAGGAACAATAGGACGAAAAGATGCAGAAGTACAGTGAGTCTCCATGCCGAATTCGTGTTACCCGGGTAGCCGGGATGGTAAATCTTGTGGCTGCACTTGCTGCTGATAGTTTCCTCCAATCAGAGGCAATGATAAGGGAGAAGTGGAGAGCCGATGGCAGTTGCTGTGATATTTCGTCATTGGAAGCTGATTGGAGGACTTCCTCCTTGTCATTTCGCCTCTTCACTCTCCCATTTGTTGTCTTTTGAAAGGACAATGATTAGGCGGGGTTGGCAAACAAGAAAAGTTTATTTTTGGTTGTGTGCTTTTGTTTGTCCAAATTGTTTTATTTTATTTAGGATCGGCTGACTTCAATGTGATTTGTTTTCTTAAATCAATTTATGGCCAGGAGATTTACGTCTATTTAAATGAATTTTAAATTTTAAATTTAATTAATTTTAAGCTCTTTTAACTATTTATAAAAAATTTATAGAACAAAGAAATATTAGTATTCAGATTTCTCTAAAAAGTAAAATCCTTTAATTTTAATATAAATGCCATTAATGCCTTAGTTCACTGCAAAAGTTTCTCTCTCTAACCCTCTTATCACCAAATAAAGTATTTGTTAAGTAAATGGCTTAGTGTATCGAAGCAGAACCGCTCCTTAGTAGAAGTGCAGGAAAACGGATGGATTGAGTAAAACAAAGAGAGTTCTAATCCGATTGGAGATCTCTTAATTGACACTTGGTGAAGTTGTCCTCTCTCTAGTTGGTGGGGAAGCTTAGAGATTCCAGTGTTATTAGACTTGTCACTTCTTCACCTCCTGCCACTACTTTTCTTCTTATTTTTTGGAGATCTTTAAAATATTCTCTGCTTCTAAATGAATCTAAGCAATCTTATAACTGTTTTTCCAAATACTTCATTGAAATGTTGAATGCAAATATAAAGCTTATTAAACAAATTTTATCTTGTAATAATTCTCTATTTCTTCTTGATAAATTCATAATTTATTCTATATATATATCTACATTCAACGAATGTCTGAGAAAAATTTGGGCTAAGTAAATTAGTGAAAAAATCTCTTCTATTTTCTTGAGGAAAAAATTTAGCCAAGTTTAAATAGGTAGTAAACCATTCTAGGAAGACGTACTGCATAGTTCTAACTTGAATAATTTTAGAATTTTTAGGAAATTGGATAAGAAGTATCTCCTTTTATCTCTTTCAGAAAATTTTTTTTTCAAGTAGAAAGGCGACTCTTTAAAAAATCATTGTCAATTGAATTTAGAGACCCCGATCACGTCTAGGGCTCTTCTATGCACTTTAGACATATAAATCTCTCGGTTGAGCCTCTTCGATCGCAAGGATTAAGTTGGTGTTGATTAAATAGCGATTTGATCGAGTTGACTGAGATTTAACTGGTATTATGGAAGGATTGAACGAGAGTGTTCTGCTCGGATTCACTCCCCTCTTGTTCTTTACTTTGATACTTTAAGTTCTTCCATCGCTTTCTTGTTAAAAATCTATTTTACTTTGGTATTACTTGCTGAAACATTATTGAAAAATTTGTTTATTTTTCAATTTGTTATAATTATAAAAATTGGCAGATTTTCAGAAGTAATCTTAAAAATTATTGCAATAATAAATTAATAATTAATAAATAATAACAAACAATGTATTTTTTGTATGAATGCAATCCAGTTATGGATATGAAGTTAAATATCTTGTTTGGATCTATCAAATATTGACAGTTGAAGTTGAATTTCTGTTTGCTTGACATTTCCATATTTAAATTCAAAATGTTGGCATTTGACAGTCAGATTTTTCTATTGTTTGACATCATGTAAAAATGTTCACTGTAGGGAAAAATTCGTTGTAAAAATTCTTCTTAGACTAGATTCGAATTTAAAATGTGTTTTCGGATTTTCTCATAGTTTTAAAATTAAATTACTGTATATTTAATCGCGAATATTTTTTTCTGAATTTTTTATTAAGAATTTTTCTGACTAAAGAAATCACTAAAGTCGCCAATGTTAAAACAGAAGAAACAAAACTGAAAAGGATCAAAATTATAAAAATTTATATTAATCCCCAACATTAACGAGATAAGTTTTATCTACTATTTCTGTCAAGGAAATAAATGTATTTATAAATAGACCTGACCGCCATATTTCTTTTATAATATATCTCTAGTGAGTCCTTATCGAGTTGCAGATTAACAAAGCTGTAGAAAAACCTATCGACAACGTTTCTAACATCGTCGTCGATCAACAATTACCCATATGAACAGAAGAGAAAACAAATATCTTGGGACCAGTTCAAATTCGCTTAACAGTAACAGATGTAGGTCCAACATGGGAGCCCCATTTTCACGCATTGACTACTACCCTTGGGTGGCCATGACAATAGGGGAACTGACATATGGATGGAGGGGATAGCCGCTGAGTTAAGTGGCCCCTACTATCCTAAATTAAAGGCACATTTACGGAGATGGGACCACCTGTTCTCTTTTTCTTTGCATCCGACTCCATTGTTGTCAACTTGTTTTTCGTTCGGATTAAAACCGATTTTACCCATTCGCCTCTCTATGTTTGTTTAGTTTAAACTCGGTTTAGTAGTATAATCATCTAAATTCTATTTATAATCCCAACTACGCTTTTCAGCTCAAATTTTATCTCTGTCAACATCTAACATCACTTATCTGCAGTAACAAAACACGTTTTTTTTTTGTTAGATTATAAGCACCATTTCAGTTTTCGGACGTAATCTACACAATCTATATCTATCTAGCGTATACATTATGCGCTACGTTTTGCCCGGAGCATTACGCTAAACATTTTGCGCATTAAAATTAGGCTATTGCTAACCATCTGCTATCAACATGCACGCTCTATCATTGCACACCACGAAATTAAAGGGACATTTACAACGCAATGTGTCAGCGTGGGTTGGACCACCTGTTCTCTGCCCGAACTCTTGAAGGTGGCTAGCCACACTGGTTCTATTGTCATTCTGCATTATTAGATCGCATCCCTAGAGAGAAGGGAAGTCTCTTCTTTAATCACTTTTGAATGGTGCTTGCACAGTCACACATACAAGTGCTTGCAGTTACACACGAACTTAAATCGTTTCGTTATTAAAAAAATAGTTTAATCATGCTTTAAATTAGCTTAGAAATAATTTATGGAAAAAATTTAAACAAATGTTTTTTAATTGTTATTTGTTTAACATAATTTCTTATATAAGTTAAATAATGATATTAATTTCAACAGTTTTTAAACAAATAGAAGAAATATGTTGCTATTTTTTTGTTAATTATCGTAAAACCATGACTAAATTATCTATCCATTCTGTCCCTATTGTCATTGATACTATAAACAAGCACAAAAAATACATAAAACATTTAATTAAAAACAGTGTATTAGTGAAAGGATGAAGCATCCATTTGGGAAAAAGTGAAGAAGCTAACGACTATTTAAAGACAACTGATGGTTGTTTATGACCGAGTGTTCGTGTTTATGATGTCGTTACAGTCCCTACGATGGAAAGAGAGACATTTATGCAGTTAGGAAGAGGATAATTGCAAATTCTGATTTATAACATAATTTAATTAATGCCGTTACCTCGTTAAGGTAAAACATTCTGTCTAAATTAATTATACATAAAATATTCTATTATTCGTTCTTTAATTACTGCCTAACTTATTTAAATTGTTTCAGAAAGTTAATGTGTAGATAAAGAGATTTGGACGATATGTTGACAGAACGTAACGCAAGAATGTAACAGATGGTACCACTGCACCCCTGCTGAGTACCACCGACCGCATGCACTTTGGTTAAAGTGTGCTGCACGATTTCTCTATTCAGTGGCATTGGGGGTGTTGCCAAAACACATTTCGTCGTATATCTTGCAGGTAACAGATGGAAGATAAATGCTGATCGCCGTTCTGAAGCGACATTAACAGATACAGATAGATACGGTTGTCGAGTTATTCGCTTTAAGTAACCCGGAAAAGTTATTTATTCAACAGGTAAAGGTCAAGATATAAATTCTGACGTTAAACAGAATTGCTAAATGGTGAATTAATCAATCTATGAGGATGAATAGCACTATACTATTCAGCTATTTAATTATAAGATAGAACCTGTTTAATGTCATTTGTAGTAAAAAAAGCATATACGTTCGTTAGTTATATCAGTTTTAAAAAGATTATTCAAATATACCATATCCGTAACTTATATCTTTCAATATTTCGCTTCTGTAGCATATATTTTACGAAAGAAAATAAAAAACTTTCATCTAAAGCACTGATAAATAATTTATTAAATAAATACTAAATGTAATCATGATCAGAAAATAAAAATATACATTTTAAACATAATAACTTACAAATCAAGATTTATGGTTTATATTTGCAAATAATATCTGCTACGTCAATGATTTTCTTATGTTAAGCGTACTCAATCAGTAAACAGTTAAAAAAAAATCGAAATTCTCAAATATATTAAATATTAAAAAACAATTTTGCTAATTATATAAAATTAAATTTAAAACGAAATAAACAATTTGAATTAAAATCAGTATGCATACGAAAAATCGTGATATTCTGAATATCGATAATCATCACTAAACAATCTTAAATTTATCGGAAAAAAAGAGAATAAAGATTAATTTTACATTTTCGGTTGAATATTTTCAATTTATATCGAATATAAACGACATTTCTCCATATTTCTACAGAAATAGCAAGAGCAATAAGAATAATTGTCCTTAGGATATGAATATCTTTACAATCGAAGAACCTTGCCAACTTGGCGAGAAATTTTTGCTTAGGTCATTCACTTGTAATGCATCCAAATAAATCTGCTCGACCTGCCTCAGGTAGACATATAAATATACCTAGGTTACAAGAATAACATCGTGCCATCTGTTGTTGGAAAAATAAAGTAAAATAATAGTAAATTTTAAGATCATCATTATACGTACTAGTTTCGTTTCAGTTTCAAATTATTTTTTTCTGATTTAATGAACTATTCAAAATAAAAAGATAGCCTTTAATTCTCGTTAAACTGACAAAAAAGACATCAAAATAATAGATTTATAAATTAAAAAAAAAAATAGTAATAAATGAGTTTTTTTTTTTATATATTACTGTTTTTCTAGTAAAAATTATTAGACAAAACTAAGTAGTTAAGTTTTCATGATAATTTATAACTTACTTATCAAAATAATAATTATCGAATTAAAACCGCACATATAAATCTGGTATCTTCAACGACAACGACGACAAAGAAACATTAAAAATATTCGATAAGATAACCACAGAAACAAAAGTGCATTTCTGGATTTAAAAAAAAAAGTCAAAAAATGATAATTTTTACACTGATTACGTAATCATAACGTCACAATCGGAGAAAGAAATAAAAAAAAAGAGAGAAAGTGAACTGTCGCTGGCGCGTGCGATAGTTTCACTTTTGACGTCAACACTTTCGTTTCGCATGCGCTAACAGAAAGTGATTAGCGTGTGACGTCGAAAAAACGGCAAAAGCCATTTAACAGAAAAACGGATTTTTGATAAAGAGATTAGTTTTGATTAGAGGGAAGGTTTTTAATGAAATCTCATTGGGGAATCGGAAAATAATTTGGCAAAAGCGTTTGTTTTCGACGTTACCAGGATATTATCGGTTCGACGAGAAGGAAAAATGCAAAAGAAATTATGTACACACACAGACACGTATATACAGTACTGAATTTATGTAGTTATTAGAAGAAGGAAAAAAAAACAGATATCAATATAATTTTTAAAATAATGACCCAGCTAAAGAAAAGAACTGGATCGACACCAAAAGAAAAACTGATCAAAACTGCTATAAATGTTTTATCATCTCAATTATTTTTCGAATTAAAAAAGTTGATAAAAAATTTAATCTTTTGCCATTTTAATGCACATTAATAATAATTCATAAAAGTTACACTCAAATATTGCTTTAAATTAAATCTTTATAAAATAAATATTTAATTTAAATCTATTTTATAACAAATGCAGAAAATATTAGTTTATTTTATTCATAAATTCTCTATAATATTGTTTTAATATAAGAAAATTTTCTCAATATAAAATAATTAAAAAAATTAATTATTATTATTTAAATTGATTTTATATTTTCGAATATAATTTTTTCATTAATTTATAATATTAATAGATATAGTAGTATTATTTTTATTCGAGAGATGGCGACACAGTGATACGAAGAAAGATGTATGAATGGAGAGTGTGTGATATAATGAAATTTGATTGCTATTTTTTGGAAAATATTTTCCAGAACGATGTCATACTACATGTTATGTTGATTCCATAATTAATTATCTTAATATAATGCATAAAAAGTTATAAGAAAAAAAAAATTAATGTTATTTAATTATTAAAATTATATTTATAGAGAGGATTTCGAATAATGTTTTATAATTTAATCTATTTGATAAATTACCAAATATAAATGATAATTTAATCTATTTGATAAATTACCAAATATAAATGAAAATTATTAGGTTTGATATTTAAAATGAAATCAGGGAATATTTCATATTCCCTGACAAATATAAAA
>AYEL01056011.1:0-63653 GCA_000484575.1 Olivierus martensii
ATATATAAGTTATAAATTTATATAAGTTTTTTTTTGTTAAATGAAAGTTTATTTACTTAATTTAAATAGTTTTTTGTTCATTAGTTTTAGTTTGCAGAAGGTTCTTTCAATTTATGGTCTTGCAACACCCACGCAATTAATTTTTGTTTTTAACTAAACATATATGGTTATGTTTTCTACAACAGTTGCCAGTTAAAGTTTGATTTCCCCTAAAGGTGATCATTTTTTGCATACAAATCGTCATTATTTTCCTCCAAAGTAAGATATAACACGTGTAAAAATGGTGACTGGAATAATAACTTCAAAAAAAAAAAGGATTGTAACCAATCTTTAAGTGCGACAGTATAATAAAATTTTTTATGCTAAAAACATATTTTAAAAATTTCTGCTATAACAGTAAAACAATTGAAATAAAATTATAAAAAAAAAATAAATAACTCTCTGAAGATCTACATCTATAAGTGACTTGATTAATCATTCTTGTTGCATGCATGATTACTGGAGCATCCATTCACGTAAATTTGTAAGTAACACCATTGAGTGAATTAAAAAAAAAGAAGAAAAACGTTCAAATTTTAAAAATCAACGAAAATATAAGTATAAATATCATAAACTTTAAGATTATCGCACGAATTCAATAAGAAAAGAGTTAATTTTGTAAAAATTCTGCATTCGTTCAGTTTAATCGGATTTTAAGTACATTGAACGAATTTAGTAAAGCTAATGTAAAAGAAATAAAAATTAACTATATAAAAAATAATCTTTTGTAATTCTACAGTCCATATTGAAAGAATGATGGATGAAAATGAAGTTGGCAAATAATTCTCTGAAGGTAAGCTCATTACAGTTTCCTTAGTAATTTATGTTATCTTCATCAATTACGATTTTAAAATGTAAAGATTTTTTTTTATTAATAATCTATCCGTTGATGTGTACACTGATATTCTGTAGGCAAGCTTTCAATGTTTAAATGCAAGTACTGTATAGCTTACTGCGTTTAGTTAGAAGACTTTTAAGTTCAGTGTTGTCATCAAATGCCAGAAAGCAATCTAATATTACAAAATTTTCTTTTGACTCGAAACTTCTGGAAATATTCCAAAAGTACTTGGCGTCTTCGCTTGGCTGTCACTCTTTCCGAATTGTTTTTATTTATTTTCCGGTTCCGGAGAATTTCCGTCAGTCTTCTTTCTTGAATCTTGAATTCGTAGTCTTTCGAGTGTAACGGGGTCCGAACCTAACTAGATTAATGATGCTTCAGTTTCAAGAAGTTGAAAAGAAATTCATTTTTATCTCCTTTTCTTTCCCTTTAAGATAAGTTTCTTTTCTGCATTTTTTTTTTTTTTTTTTTTTTTTTTTTTTTTTTTTTTTTTTTTTTTTTTTTTTTTTTTTTTTTTGTTTCTTTTCTTGTCTTTACCTTCATTCAGGATCGTATATTTTAATGCTCGAATCTATACAGGTAATCTCTACTAGCAGTTCGAAAATTTTTTCCATATTTTCATTTTTAAATCGAAGATTTTTAAATTTATACTTTTTTATTCTGTTTGAGTCGTTATTGTTATCACTTCAAGGGTCGTGCTCTACATCTACCCTGTAGATCCGAATTTGTCAGGGTATCTGACAACAAATTCGGTTCTAGAGAGGTTTGTGTGGTGCATACGATTCACCGATGCTCATCATCCAGAAAAAAATATTTTGTTATAGTCTTTTCTTACAAGAAAAAATTAATCAAGTGTAGCCATGTTTATTTTTTATCCTTCTGTATAGTCGTTAATCTTATAAAAACATTCGAGATTATCTTCTAAAAACAAAAGAATTCAAGTTATATATATATATATATATATAGTAGAAGCTACACAAGACACAAGTTACATGTAAAATTCAACAGAATATCTTTATTTTTATATCTTCAAATTTCGATTTTTTTTTTTTTTGCAGAAACTATTTTAAATTTTTGCAAATTATAATCATTCCAAGTAAATTTGCATCTATATTTGATTCATTCAAATTTTCTTTCATCTCCGCACGGAATTTTATTTAAAGAAGGCTATGTACCTTCATAATTTTACACTTTGGAATAAATATTGCATCTGTGAGGAACACATGGCGTGCCCCAGCACAGCTGTTGTGTTACATACAAGCAGCAAAGCTCTTTCAGTTAAGCACGCAACTTGCCACTGAATATGATCAGATGCGGACGTTATGAGGTGCTGAGGATTCTTCCACTTTATTTCCTACTTCAATAATAACCCAGCTATTAGTTGATTGAAGAAATTGCTTCTCTTTCTCTCCGAACTTCATTGTTTTTTTCTTTTTTCCTCTGAAAATATATTTTATCCAATAATATTTATGCGAATATTCACTTCTGTTTAGCATACGATACCTGTTTATATCTTTAAATAACTGTTAGAAAGAAAAAAAGATTTAATAAAGGAGTAACAAATAAAAGCATTCATGTAAAGCTTTACACGTTAGCCAGAAGCATTTTGATGATCTACAGAATTTTAGATATTCTTATCACTTTGGATGGCTTCCGTGTTATGAGCATAAAGAGAGAATTTAAATTCATATATAAAGAGAAGTTCAGATATCAGTCGAAACAATTGCACAGCCGTAATAAGCATTTAAGGATGGATGTGCTGAGAACATCTTCCGTACAATAATCGTGATTTGCATGATGAAATTATAGATTTTAAAGATCAGAAATTCTTCTCAAGTTTGGTAGAAGTTGCCTGTTGAGAAACGATACTCTTCAAATAGGCTATTGATTTAGTGCTGTTTAATAGTTTAGATCTGGCGGAACGTTAAATGGAAGAAGTAATTCTCCCGAGATTTTCTAAGCTTTAGATGTAAAGAAACATTATTTCTCAAGTATTAAATGGCCATTACATTATAGAATACTTAACTAATGATTTAGTCCTTAGTTTCTAAGGAATAAAAAAAAAATACTACTTTATAATATTTAAACATTGTTCTAGTTTTTTAAGAAACTGGACTGAGTGTTGAAGAGTTTCTGTGTGTTATAGTTTTTTTAAATGTTTTTTTTTGTAAATGATTAATCGAACAACTTGAACTACTTGCTTGAGTTAGTAAAAATTACCTTGACTGTATACTAGGCCTGTATGGCTCAAGGTTCATCATGTATCATAAAGTGTTTAAAATATGATGTAAATAATATCTTACCAGTTGACAAAATAAATTAAAAAAAAACTGTAGAATGATTTATTACATTTAATAATTAAAGCAATCAAATTGATCTCGAGAAGAGTATGCTGTAAATTTACTAATAGAATAAATTGTTAGTTCAAACGAATAGTTTGAATTAATTTATGTTAGATTAATAGCATTTAAACACCACAACACTCATTAAATCGCAGTACAATACTCAATCATATTAAGCTTAATTTATTTTTAATTAAACATTATAAATATTTAAAATAATTATTAAAATATTTACATCACGAGAAGAGTTATTTAATATACCAGCATTTTTGCTTTTATTGCTCTCGCCGTGCGAAATATTAAAACGTTGCTCTCTCTCATACACCACCGCGATTTATTTGACAAATTTGTCATAAATTTTTCAACTAGTTCGGTTTCAAAATCGAAAAATTTGCGATTTTTACTGGGTGGGAGAAGAAGAAGAAAAAAAAATGGAACCAATGTTTTTTTAGTGATGTTGCCATGGTAACGGTACGTGACACGATAAAAGAGGTAAAGTGTAGTCATGGGAACAATTTCGCACATACTTTTTCATGGTCCAGTTCAAAGTTCCTTCCTCAATTATCTACTCGAATTTCAAACCAGGTTGATGCTCATAAATTGCTAATCCTCAATATTTTTTTCTTTTTTTTATATCCTTATAAGTAACGCTTAAGAAATAAGTACATTACTAGAAACCACACCTCATCGAAGTTAAGAAAATAAGGTCCCCGAGGATACGGTAGGAGGGGCACTCATGAGAGTTCTATTCACCAAAATTTCGTCACGCCCACCCCTTAAGGGATGTTTTGAGAGTAAGAAGAGATGATAAACAAAAGATGTGCTATTAAACTTGAATCTAGATAATTTGCCGCCTTCAGTTCTATGTTGATGGTAAAAATAAAACGCGGGAAGGGGGCATAATACTGTCGCGTGCAAGGTCAAGTGAAGATACCTCTTTAATTGCGTTTTTGGGGTGAAGAGAAACACTGTTTACCACATCTTTCTACTAAATTCGGATGATGTAGCGTGAGTTTATTGTTCCGAAGTCATTACCAATGCATTAGTATCTCACCCGTGGTTCGTCAAGGTAATGTGCCACGCCGCAACCGTGCGCGTCTAGCATAATAAATGATTTACGTTTCCTCACGTTTGCCTGTTGACAAATCTTTAAACAGTCGACAGCAGATATACTGATGTTAGTTTGAAACGAGAGAAAAGGTGAAAAAACTTTAACCTAATGACAATGACATTCATTGTTTGAATGATTAGTCTCAATTACTTTAAAGATAAAATAGACTTGGTACAGTTTTTTTTTCTTTCTCTCTCTTCTTTTTCTTAATATTAAAATGAATAATGATGACTGTCATACCAATAAAATGACAGCAAGGTTATAAATTATATTACAAAAGCACTTCAGATTATTTATATATATTATATTTTTTTAATGCCTATATATCTATATATAGTCTATTGTTATGTTTAATTTTATTGAGTTAAACAAACATTAAAGATTATTTTTAAATATTTTTTTTTTCGTTCGTGATCGATAGCGATTCGAAGAGGAAAAAATCGAGTTAAAAATTAGTAATGTTTTAAGTGAGATCTCTGCATTGAATATATGTTTATATCGGGCAGTAGTAGTTATAAAATAAAATTCTTCCGACAACAAGATTGATGATATAAATCTTGGCTTCGAAAGAATGAATCTTCAATAACACGCACATCATCATCTAATCAAAGATCTGTACTCGAAAAGAGGTTAGAAAACGACTAAAATCACGCGAATTCTACTCTTTTAATATTATTTTCTCATTGCTTGTTCTTTTTTTATTTTGTCTCTCTTTTTCTTTCTTTCGGTGGTAGTTTCAATTCTGTATAACGTTCAACAGCATTTTCAATCTTACGAAAATTGCATTATCTTCACCGATTTAGGTGAATATAGCGCTCATAAAATAAACCCATAAAATAGAAATCACTTTAAATTGTCTTGTATTATAAAACTATCAAAACCACCTGCAATTTTCTCTTTCTAGATTTTTATATACACATATATATACAGGGAAAACATTTAAACAAAATTCAATCGACGCATAAAATAGATAAATTAACGCTTTTTTAAGTTAGTTATTTTATTTTTTATTTTTATATGTTCGCATTTATTAAGCGCTAATTTAAAATTTATCTGGCATCGAAATGCTAAGATAATTATAACTTTCGAGACGTATAAGTCTATCAATAATCTAGTTTTTTTTTTTTTTAATGCGAATTATCCGGTCCCGAGTTTCGGAAATGTATATATTTAAAATTTATAATTGGCTTTTAAAATAGCATTATTACGTAAAGATTTCTTTCAATAATGCGATTTTAAACGGGAATTTTCATTTTATTTTAAAGAGTTTTTGGCACTGGAACGTTACGTATAGAAAACACCTGGCATCGTCTTAGCAATTCTATTTTCTTCCCAACATCTATTTATTGGGTACTGTTTTTAACCAATGAGAAAAGAAAAAAGAAGAAGAAAAACGAATAAGGGGAGGCAATGGGGATTCACATAATCACAGGTATGGTAGACCGGTCCGTACTTCTAACCTCCATTAATATACATTCGGATGAAAGTACAAATTATCCTTCGTTCTACCGATCTCAGACTCGAAGATTCAAGACATTTGGGGGGTTAAGGGGGTTAGAACTTGTTTCTTTTCTTTCAATGTACTAAGTCGTGAGTTGGTTGTCGTGGTATAGCATCACGTCCTCTGGTATTCGCCTGCCCTCATCCCGAGGCGTGTCCTCGCCGACCCTGCTGGTCGCTAGTGGCGTGAGGGGTGGGAAAATTTTCTACTGTTCTATCAGACCACACCTTTCCTTCTTTTTTTTACCCTAGTCGTCTCTCTCAAATATTTTTGCGTGACTGTAGTTACTCTAATTTTCGTAGAGAAAAGAACGTCGCCTTTGTCTATTAAAGAAAGATTACACAAAGCAGCTTTCTAGTTGTCAAGATTGAAAACTTGAAATGAAGTAAAATCAAGAACAGCAGCGAAGGCAAGAATATAATTAAAAATTCTAATCATTCTTTGCAACTGTTATATATGGCATAACAAAGTAATAAAAAAAACTATCGAAATCGTCAATTAAATTTGGAATTTCTTAAAAAAAAAATTCAACCAGTTAGAGATGCAAAACGGCACATTTTTTCAACGTTTATGTATTTTTACATAAACCTATAACGCCTAAACAGCCTACATTAAAACATTCTTTATGACTTCAACGTTAAATGAGGTCAACTAGCTACAGTAAGGCCTACAGTTTATGTTTAAAATAATAATTTCAAACTTAAAAAAATGTTTTAAAACGTTAAAAACTGAATTATTTGTATGGAATACTTCATAAATTTATGTTACACTGTATGTGATTCATTAAAAAAAAGGAATAAATAAAATGAGATAACAGGAGAAAGAGTTTGCACGGAGAATCGGTAATTTTTCCGAAAACCGCTATCGTAAATAATGAAAAATAATTTCGGGTTAATTAAATTCTAATTGTGTTTCGTATTAGATTTTAAATTAAAGATAATGTTTGCTAATAAATTTCTCCAATGATTAGCTTAGTTTTTCTTAAGAGACACGAAGGAAGAATTGTTAGAATTGTGATTAATGGTCGCACCCTCTACTGATGTTATCGCTATGATGCTTTTTTATATTTATATACAATACAATCATTGGAATGACGTGTAGCGATTTACCAAAGCGTCAATTCGTTCTCGATTTTTATTTGTTAACACCTAAAGAAACCTTCAACGGGAGGAGAGTAGTTAGTTGTCAGATTATCTACCAAACCAGTGCTCGAAAATTAATCGTAGGTTAATTGGATTTAACTTTAATATAATTATTTATTTTTAAGTAATATGGGTGTATATATATGTGTATATATATATATGTAGTATATAAATTAAACTCGTGATCAGTAACAAGATTTAAACGTGTTTAGATAGACAACGTCCACAGTCACGCATTACGACCTCTAAGCGAATAAAGGTAGTGGTAGAGTTGAACTGAATCTGGTGCCTGGGGCTTGAGTGCCAGACCTTCCAGAAGAAATCAAAGAACAATTAAGTTTCGCTAAACTCATTTCGAAACCAGCTCTCGTCTTCCGCACCCACAGAAGCTGTCTCATACTTTTCTTGTTTTCTTTCTTCTCTTCTTTTCGGTTCTTCAGCCAGACTCGCAGCAAAATAATTGTTTCTTTTGACAGAATGACGAAAATTGAGGTCGCCGACTGACGACCTGTGAGAGGAAGGGAGAAAGCTTCTAATGCATCTCGTTTGATTACCGTAGCTGATGACTTTGATAATGCAGAGTTTCAAAAGTCCCTTAGAAGGATGCGAATTGATGTAGGGTTATATTTGCCTAATCCATCTTATATTAAATCGCTTAGATAATGCGCAAAGAAATACTAAAAAGCTAAATATATTATTTAAATGATACATTTCTTACAATGACCTCGTTAAAGTTCTTTTCTTTGGGGATTTTTTCTCTTTTTTTATGTAAGATAAAAAGCCACTTGGGATAAAACTCAACCCAACCTCTTAACTGGAGTAAAATAATTATATTTAAAAAAATAAAAGTAAAAAATAATTATAATATTAAATAAAATTACTGAAAAACTTATCGTTATGTCAATTATTTTTTATGTTTTAATCATATTATTCCTTCAACATGATAAAAGTTAGCATTATAACTACAGATAACCAAATCGAAAGTTAATATTTAGTTTAATGTTGGATTAAACTAAATATAAATTTTTTTATATTTCAATATATTTTTAATACACAGAAATATATAAATATAAAAGTTATTTATCTATTTTATAATTATAAAACATTATAATCATCTTAATTATACTATAATCCTACTACGACTTTATTTATAGGATCTTCATAAGTTTGAAAATATTTAAATAAATGGCATAAAAATTAAACTTTTAATTAAAATTCTTCAAACATTTTCTGTAATTCTAGAAAAAATAATAAAATAAAGAATAACCAAATTGTGAACACTGTAGATAAGAATATAGAATTTTAGGAAAGGAAATTATGACATAAAGACTAAAAATAATTATAAATATTGTAGAAAACTAAGAGATGAATGTTCATTTATCTGAATTTATAAAAAACTTTTAAAAATAGAGACTAAAATAAGCGGATTCTAATCATCATTACAAAAATAACCGATGCAAAAAAATCCAAGGTAGCTAAAATCTTTGAATTGTTATTACTCACTTAAAGAACTTTTTGAGTGAACTATTTTCGAAATAAAAGGAGTATAAAATTTTTAAATACAGTTTTAATTATGAAAAGCATACAGTTTGTTTGTTAAGAAAGTCAAATAACGGTATTTAAAACAAGAAATGTTTATAAGATAAATGCAATTATATTGATAGAACAGCACTGCTCATATTTTTAATGCCTCATTTCAGTATTTTAATATGTAGTATTTTGTCAATAACTATTCTACAATCTAATATAAAAAATGAAGTTAAAAGTCAAGAGATAAAAAATGCAATATTTATAAAATTTTATTAAACAATTTTGGAAAGATTAATAACGATTTTTCTACTCTTAATCATCATTATTATTATTCTCAGTTTATACCTATTTCGGATTGTTTGTCGGTTCTAAATCTTTTTATTCATTAATATGAAACTTTATAACGATTCTAAGAGATTATAACTTATGAATTCAACAAAATTCCTTTATAGATGAAAGTTATCAAATGATTAAGAAAGATAATGCAATCGTTTTATAAAAAAATTTGATTTCTTTCATAGTTTATGTTATAGACTAATATTTTAAATAATAATCATTAAGTTTTTGCAAAATAATAATTTTTTTTAAACAAAATTCTACATTATTTATTTTTTTAATCATTTCTGTTTAGTTTTACATATTATTCATCGGAAAAATCGAGTTTCACAAGCAGTCAGATTGGCACAAAAAGATGAAGCACTTTATAACTTTTCTAACTTCGTTGAATATTTTGTCAATATGATAACTAAACTTTCTAGTGATTCTAATTCATTAGAAATGAACGTTTTTAATCACATTATGACAACTAGAGCGATGAGAGTATTAAGTTTGGCGTATTTGAGTTGGAACGTCTCGTCTCCAACCGAGTTAAACGCGTTAAAGTTTACTTGTTAGTATATAGAAGGCCTACATATTTTCGATTGTTTTGAAGTTGTGTGTATGAAATTCTTTTAGTTCCTGTATGAACCGTAGGCTATCATGTCTGCATCCACAACATTGTACAGTCGATTGCGCCTAGCTTGCAGTGAAAACGGAAGAGTCTATTTGTCATTAAGTGTTGTAAATGACATTAGCCTGAAGCGGTTGAGTTATAAATGGTTGTTTAAATCCACCCTTTTTTTCCAGATGTATTTATCTCAATTTTACTGTCCGCCACAACAAAGTATCCGTTCTCTGACTTTGTACGTGACATGATTTCTGTTGGTTAGGATCGCAATCTTCAAACATTAGTCCATGATGACTCGCTCCGTGTGCACGATTTTAACATAGGATATCTCTCGAAATATAAATGGAAGCACGGGGGTACACTGTGTTGACGAAGAGAATGTTTTATTGGAAGCTCTAGATTGATTCCAAGAGATGCTGTGCCACGTACTCTTATCAGAAAACGATAAATGTAATTACTTTGTTTACACCTAAGAGTACAGTCAGCAATCGATAGTTATTCAGCAATAATGTCAACCAAAGTTTTCCTTTAATAATAATTATTTATTATTATTTTTTAAACTACAATTTGTCAATATTTTGAGGATTTAAAGTCAAAATATACCGTACGTTTGTTTACATCGGTTCTAAAAATCGTTCTTTTATCGTTATAAATAATCCAAAGGCCTGAAAGTATTTTATTGTTTTATGAGTAGACTTATATCTTTCGATAAAAATCAAACTGAAGCTTTCTAACAGCAATAATTCTACATCGACTTAGACACCTTTCTTTCTTAAAAAGACACTCCAGAGATGAAGTCTACAGGTGTTCAAAATAACAGCAATAAATAAAGATGACCCGGAGGATCCTACAAAGAGTTGTCATACATTGTATTGCTGAAAGAGGCTGAGTACTATAACATGTAGGGGTTGTGAGGAGGCTTGCGTAGTGAAGAAAATGATTCTCTGCGGGATGTCACTGCATTGTTACGTTGTGACCTGTCTGGTTTATGTAATGTATTATGCCTTAGACAAGATGCTATAGATCTTATATATCAATAGCTGATACTCCACATTTCGATTTGATGTAATATCCTCCATAACTATATATTAAATTCTACTAATTTCTCACAGGTTTCTATCCTTATCTTTGAGAAAATCTGTTAAAATGACTACACAAGTGTGTATGAATATATATATAGTTTAAAAGGATATAAATATATAAAAGAAATGTCTCTCATGTAGCTAATAAAATTGCTTTTTTGGCAAAACAATTGAGTAATACAAAAATGATTCTGGGGAATAGCAAAAAAAAATTGACATTCTCATCGTTATTGAGTGACCGCTGCACTGAGGTCATCAGCCGTTATGACAAGTAAGCGAGAGAGAGAGAGAAAAAAAAGAAAAATATATGGAATATATAGGAAAACAGAACGTGTCGAATTGACAAAATTATAGTATTTTTCAGAAAATTGTTTTTATAGAATTAAATTTATAAAAAATAAGAGATGAGGTGGGGTTTTTTTTTGGTCGTAGATGCATGAATACATTTGGGAGCAAGAAAGGATTTGTTTTATTGCTCACAAAAACGTCATTCCATTTTTCTTTTATTCGCAGAGGAAATGCAAAAGGAAAAAAAAATGACACACGAAACAATGCTCATCATCACGTTTTTGCCTATAAGAAAAACCCACAAGATTGCATTTCCGATTTCCGAAATGAATATTTACAGTCAAAAGTTGAAGATTTTTTTTTAGTTTTATTTTTGTTTTTTTGTCTTCCCTTCTGTGCTTTATTATTTCTAACGTTTGACTCTTAATAGATTCGAATAGTCTTCTGGGAAGTTTTTATTTTATTTTTCTCTTTTACTTAATAATTCGCCAATAAAATTTACTAGATATCGAAAAAATGCAAAACTACAAAAGATCATTATAAAGCTTTCAAAAAATATTTTTTATTTTTTCTATAAAGGTCCGCCTCTTAGTCAAGAAAATAACTTTGACCTACACCTAAACATGCCAACACGTTGTTGACATTACGACCTATTGCTTCATATTCTTTTAAAACTTTCAGTCTAAATAGCGAAGACAAATTAACAACAAAATTCATTTTATGTGACACCTAAATATTAGTGGTTTTACGTCTGAAAAGACGCTTTTCACGATCTTCTGCTTACATTTGTGATTTCAGTCAGACTAAATTGAGCAAGGGTCAAAGGGCTGAAAATGAACACTACTTAAATGAAGATAAAGTAGTCTATCATATATGATTTTTATTGTTAATGAAACCCATGATAAATTATTCTTTTTGTAAATGAAATGCTCAGTTTAATTGCTGGAAACAGGTTAAGAGTTACATCTACATTTAAATATTTTAAGCTCGTTTTTCTTTCTTTTATTGTTAGGCGTTACCTGTTAACTTTTAAAAATTATCTCTACTATTATACGCTAAAATGTTATATAACTTTTTATATATTTACAAACAAGTTAATATACTTAGCTATCACTTAAAAAGCATAATTTTATTAATATCACTGTTAATAAAATTGTAATCGAGTTGTCTTTGTTTCTAGAGTGTATCATGCACTGTAACATAGAAGCGAAATTAGGACGCATATTTATGCATATTATTGCATACAGGCCATATGGTTTTTCCTATTAAAAGGGAACGTTTTACTCAGAAAATATTTGAATTATTTTAAAATAATTATCCAGTATGTTCGACTCAAACCATTCTTCTAATAAAGGACTGGAACCGAGAGGCATTGTCACATTTCTAGTTAACAATGGCATTTAACGTATTTTAATTGGATAAAGTGATGTTAGGTCTATAGAGGAGTTCATCGATTCAGAATATAATAAAAATCCTCATACGATAGTAGCATGAGAGCCACGCGAATAAGACAACGGAGCTGTGATCTCTAACCACCATTGATTGGTCCATTCGGGTACCTCCATCCCTCGGGATGAGGGAGAGAGAGAAACAGAGACAGAGAGAGAGAGAGACACCCTACCTCTGCGTGCCCCTTTTAGAACTGTAAAGGCAATGAGGGCTGGAAAACCAACTGGATTGCTTAAGGGGAGTAGGGGTGAATAATTCACGTAGTCTGCGTCTCTCTTTCTCTCTGTGTGTCTGTTAGTTGGCGGGTCCTACTGCCGAAATCCATACTAGGATTGGGGGAAGAACTTCCGTAATTTACTTTTCCCTCACTACCCCCTGGGCAGTGTGTCGAAGTTTCGGATTGATGGATAGCTCTAGGGTTCCTTTCAACCGAAAATGCACCTTCTGTGTCTCATGTCCAGTTTGCTTTCTACATTTTAGGTTTTTCTCCCTTTTTTTTACCTTTGCACGGGGGACAGGGGGAAGAATTCTTTCGCATCGGAAAGCATTCGGACGTCAATCGATAGTACGAAGCGGATGTGACGAAGATAAAGAAAGGAAGAAAAATTGCTGTCGGTTTGACGGTTGTGGATTATGCTATCCAGAAAGTTCGTTTTAACAAGCGTATAATTCTTAGCAGTATTTGAAATCAATAGAAGTTCAAGAGGGATACCCACTATTTATTCTTGTAGCATAAAATAACTAGATTTACTTAAAAGAGTTTATTTTTAAAGTAGAATACAATGATAAATTTTCATATATCACTGAATAATCCTTGCAATAATGCAAAATATACTATTATAAAACTTCTAGAGACTATTTATTTAGGAAAAAAGAGGAATGAATGTTAACAATTGGATATTTTAAACCTTAAATAAAGCATTGTTTGTAAGACAAGTCTTAAAAGTTACTTAACTTGTTTACATCAAAAAAAGTTTGACTTTGTTGATAATTAATAAACTTAATTTACCTATAAATTTCCATAATAATAACAAACCTATAGAAAATGTAAACATTTAGTTAATATCAATCTCTTACGAAAATTTGTTTTAAAATCGTTAATCGCGTATGATCAACTTTTTATCTTCACATTTTTTTAACTTAAAATAAACATATTTGTTTAAATTACCCGCCTAATAATTAAACAGATACCAAAGTTTATATCAAAACAATATTATAAAGAGAACTTCTCATCAGAATTCATAATATTTTCTCATGTTTATGTCATTTGAATGTTACTTTTAACCTTAAAATTATCGAAAAATTCCTCTTAAAACTACTATTATTAAATTAACTATGTATTTTCTCATTTAAACAGTGTATAATTATGCTTAAGTTTATTAACTTTACATAAAAAGTAGCAAAAAAATTCATATATATGTATTTTTAAACTAATATCAACTTTATATAAATAAAAATTAGAAAAATATAAACAATTATTCAACTAAGATTACTTCAGTTAATTAGAAAGAAGGAATTATAACAATAAATTAAAAAGAACAAACCACATTTAAAGAGAAAATATTTCAATAAAAAAATAAAATAAAAATAAAGATTATCTACAAGAAAATCAAACTAAAATTCGGAAAAGTTTTCAAGAAATTTAATTTTTTATCCTTTCTAAATATAAATTTTCAAAAACTGAAGCGAGCATAAGCGAAACAAAACAAAATAATAAAAAAGAAAACTTTAAATAAAAAATTATATATGTTCAAATTTATGGAAAACTTTTAGATTGTATTTGTTTAGTAGTATCTGTAGATAAACAATTCATTTTGTGATTGCATTTTTCATTAAAATACATCCTATCATATTGTAAAATCAATAATAAAAATTTTTACAGAAAAATTCAATGTTTTTCGTCTAGAATTTATTCTGACATGAACCAAATCCACATTTCCTTCTTTTGTTTTCTTTTTTTAAAATAAAAATGTTTTTTATTTTAAAATACAATAAAAGAATTAGAAACAATCTTTCGAGATAATCTGTAATAAAACTGGATAAACACTGGATTATCATAGTTTCAAATGGTTAAAGTGATGAAGGATGGACGTTTGTGATAAACTGAATAAATTAAAAAAAATAAAAAATAGAGAGGAGAAGGAGGAGGAGATGTAAAATCAGACATGTGAAAGGTAAGATGAAAAATAAGCTCAGTGATTCTTATAGGAGAGAAAAGCTTGTAGCGTTGAATGAAAGGAATCAAATCATATGTAAGAAAATGGCCTGCGAACCCCCAACAGCCAATACGGTGCACATGGTTGTTCTTTGTTAGGCCTACATCCGTGTCATCTTCAGGCTGAAAACTTAACTTTGGATTGAATGGAGACGATGTCCCACCGACTCGGACATCGATCTTCGATCGTGAGAAGAAAAGAAAATACTCTATCCAATACGCGCCACGCCTTGCTGGGTGCATCAAGTCTACATACATAAATACGACGGGAAAAAAGCCAGGAGGGGAGGGAGTATTGACGGCCCCAGACCAATTTGGGGACCCGGTCAGAAACACTCACGCTGAAGCAGATTTGTGTTCGCGACGACGAATGGGGATAGGAAATAAAGGAAGAAGAAGAAGCGAGTTTCTTTCCCTCCTGAAAATTACCTTAATGGGCTGTTGCAGTTGTGTCTCTCACCTGGATGTTTTTCTTGGTCTGCAGAACTTTAACCACCGGATTTGGAGTGGAGAAGGGTTGTTTCATTAGCTTGGTAGCAGCGTATGAGTCCGTCCGCTGTAGGCTCGCCGTCTTTCTTTCCTCGTAGCAAATTATAAAATCACGACCCCCCTCCCTCCACCGTGCCTATGCAGCGGGACAGGTATCCAGAGCCTGTAGTCTCGGGACATGCACGCCATGTTGCGGAGGCTTCGCTAGCACCGCCATCATCCATCATTTTGACGTATGCGCCCTGGGTCAATACGCAGCCAAACGATTGGACGACTTTCATCACGTGCTATGCTAATTTCCAGTGCTGGGCGGAGCGACGGTACAGTTAAACGACAACCCCAAAGAAAAATTATTTCCATCCAATTCACCCAGAAATTAATGATCATGAGTTCGTTTTTGATGAACTCTCCGTCTTGTGTGGATCCTAAGTTTCCACCAAGTGAGGAGTATTCGCAAGGTAACTATATACCGACACACGGTGGTGACTATTACGCTCCCCAACCGCATCCTTACGTCTATGCGGTCAACCCACCGCCGCCTCATCCCGCTGTTACGTACGGACCTGTGGAAAACGGTGGAGGTCCGTGTTATCCCGATCACGGCGGTTCTCCCCTCTACTACCAGCATTCCTGCAGCATGACACCGAGTATAGGAAGCCGGGTTGCAAGACCAACACCGGACCACGTTACGTCCAGCCACAGTCCCGTAACTATACTTCCTCCCGGTCCAACTCGCAGATCTCCCGTATCTTCGCCTCCACCGGGCGTCGTTGGGCTCAGCCGAGTCCAACAGTCGCAGCAAGCACAGCAGAATCAAGCCCAACAGCCACCTCAACTTAGTCAACAGCCGTCACAACTCCATCAAAGTGCAGCGAGTCAGCCCGATACGGGAAATCCCGACTGTGCAGTTTCTGGCGGTGGCCAGCCCGTCATCTATCCCTGGATGAAGAAAGCCCACGTGGGTACAGGTAAGGAAATCCTTATTACGATTAGTGTCGTCAGAAACGGCGACATGATTAAGGTTAACAAGGATGTAATGGAATAGGAGGGTCTATAAAGAGACAAGGGTAATCCAAACGGCGATAAATAGCATCCATAACCATAAATTATAAAATTTGTCCCACAAACGTCGCACTTGCATATGTTAGGAGGCAAGGGTAATAACAATAAATCAAGACCGTGTACCGAGGTGCCTCACACCACCAAGTCTTTTCACCTTATCTTCGTTCGACTAGACTAGGACTCTCTGAAGGTGGGAAACGAAAGAAAGGACTGTGGGAGGGTGGGGAGAGTCCCTTAAGCGCGATTAATGAGGCAGCACGGTGTGCTACCGACTCGTTTTATGAGGTGTCGTTTCTCCTTTCAGTTATCGCTATTTCGACCTTATTCCACAACCATAATCTAATCGCTCCATTGTCATATTAATTACTTACGAAAATGCTTAAATATTCGTCTGTATACAACCTTGACTAGGAGTAAACAATAAAGCGCAAAATGATCTTTATCTTATTGATTAATTCTTGTTTATGCTAGATAACCGATTACTCAGATGAGTGATTAATAGACATTAAAATGATCATAACAGTTTGTAAGAATTTCTTTTCTTTTCTAACAGTAGTTTTATTAATAGTGTCGAGACCTGTAGAACTTCAAAACTATTAGTGCTAGAGATAACTTTTATGCAGTACTTTTCTTTAAATCTCTACATCTCTGCTGTATAAACTTTCACCTGCAGCACAGGGCATTTAGCATACAGTCACATAAATTAAATTAAGTACTTAAACTAATCAAATTCTAAATATCATACATTAAATGATTCCGTTCAGTTAATTCATACAAGATAAAAGTGGGCTTAAGTTAACTCCCGGTATATTTCTACTTTAGATGGAAAATCTAGATAAAGAGCCATAAAACAAAAATGTTTTTTTTTTTTACCCCTCGTGTTGTTTAATTTTTAATACAAGATTATTTTTTAAGATTTTAGATCTAGATAGATATCAACATTTAATTAACCTTTCGTCTTAAAATCTTCTGCATACTTTACTTACCTGAGAATTTGAGAACCGATACTTTGACCCCCCATTTAAGAACCCCGGGCATGTCCTACATATTTCCCGTACCAGACTGTACCTAGTTGTGACAACATGTCCTCTTATTCTGACGACAAAAAATGTTAGCGATGTGCTGTACAGATAAATTCTCATAAACAGCCCTCCTCCACATACACACAAAATAAGAGAACTCAACTGGTCCATTATCCGTTCCGCTTGTTTTAGAAGTTTATTCCTTTGTTAGTAATGCCAAATCAAGATAAGCACAAGGATTTTTATATAAAGGACCTCTTTGTATTTTTCTTCCTACATAAGTTATTTTCTTGCATTTGGAATACCGCAGACCTATATATTTTTTTTTTTTAAAAAGAATTTTAAAGTTTGCATTTTTCTATGATTCACGACAAGAAAATTGATGCAGAAATGACTATGCACGTTCAAAAATTGGTGTCAGATTTATGCAGTTATAGGCCTGTATCATGAATTATTACTGTTATCAATTAAAACGTAAGGAGACACGTCTTTAACTTGTTAAAGAAGTAAAAACTTATCTTGATGATTTGGTTAAAAAAAATCTTTGTTTACAGTTTTAAAATCGAACTTGAAAAATGATATAACAGATAAGCTTCTTATATGATTTATGTTTTACGTGTTTGTCTCAGTAAAAAAAAGTAACATAAAAAATAAAATCGTTTTTAGACGATTATATAAAAATTAATGTTTATAAATAATTTCCTAGAAAGGAAATAAAAATAAATATATAGTATATACAGTAGTGATTATTTGCCAAGAATAAAGTATTAAACGTTATAATTTAAGTTTAAAAATTATAAAATTTAACTAACATTTATGGGCACTTATATAGGCCTTTGCTTCCCGTAACTCTTGAGCTCAAACGAAATTGCACATGAATAGAGTTTGAGGAAATTTTGCAATCTAATTTGTAGTCATGCTATGTTCAGGTGGAAGTTAATCAAGTTTGTTGATTAACTTAAAATTCAAAATCCGAAGATATCCAATATTGAAACAAAGAGGAGACACTGTACTCATCACGAGTTTTACAATAGAAAATATTAAGTTACTCATGTTTTAATCCATTTTTCATACTTAATGTGACACATATATATAATTTTAGCAAGAAATATAAATAAAAATTTAATTAAATGTAAAAATTTTATTATTGGATTTAATTCGTCTATAAATGGAAAACTGAAATGTCAATGGCATCATCATCATCAACATCATCGAAATTCAACTCTATATAAAAATCTTAGTGACAGTAATGTCAATCTCTAGCACAGCAGGGATTTCTTTTTCCTGTAAAGCCAAATTGTTTTCTCCACCTCACATAGATGCAATCACAAAGTTCTCCGATGGTGGGATCTATTAACTATACTACTTGGACCTAGCGGGGAATTGATTTCCCCCGGGCAGCTGTTTAGACACAGAAGCTTGAACATGTCGGAAACTATTATGGAGTGAATGAACAGATAGCCAAAATATCATTTTTTTACCCATAAACGGTTTAATATATATATATATATATATATTTTCCTTCGGTCCGAAATGGGAACAGTTTCTTTATACAACTTCACAAGTTTTATAATTTCGTGTCTTGATGAAAACTATTCTTGGTTCTGTTATGCTGCTTCAAAAATCTGTTTGGATGATCGATTTTTTTTCTAAATTATATTCTGACAGTTCAGGATATTAGACTGACGCTTAGCAAAATTCCTGGCGTGGAAACTTATTTAATTATTAATTTTATAAGTTTGGTTTTGTTTTTCAGGACAGATTTTATCGGTTACAGTAACTAGATATAAGTTTATAATGTTTTATTGCCATATTTAACTGTCTGTAGGGTTTCGTATGTCACATGTCAACCGCATTCAGTTTAATGATATATAAAGTTTAATAAATTACTCGTTAAAACTTCAAGTGATGAGCAATAAAAAATATATTAAATAAATGGCATTATCGCCATCTTCATTGTTAGTATTATATATCACTTATTTATAACAGAAAGTTCTGTAGTTTTACAAATTCTGAGCTGCAGATATTATATTTATACTGCATATTTAAAAATTTGAAAGATTTTAAACCTAAGATAGGAAAAATATCAGAAAATACCTGAAAAACTATCAGTAAATTAGTTTTTGATTACAGGCCTGGCTTTAGAAACATAACTACAGGCCTACATATATACAAACAGGTTAATTGTCACGAATGATGTTGCATATCTACAACCTTGTACAACTTTGAAAATATGATACAACATAATTTTATTGTGCAGGCTATACGTTTTTCTTATTAAAACTTATTCTAAGTGAAAATAAGCTATTTTTAAACAGATTTAAATCGATTAAATAAGAGTCATTTGCATTGTTTTTTTTCTTTTTTTTAATTTCGTTCATTGAATATTTACTAAGCAGTTTAAAAATTGCTTCCTAAATAGTCAGATTTTCTTAATTAGAATCTAATGATCTGAAAGAAAGAAAAGTTTACGTTGAGAGAAGTATAGTTAGTGAATTTATTGTTTGTGTTAACGTTGATCTATCCAATTTTCGGTTATAAGTTGGAATAAAACTGGAACGTCCAGACTTCGTTAATAACTCAAAAATCGAGTTTTGGTACACTGTAAATTCATTAAAAGGCGCTTGTTTGGTTGTTTATAATATTTAAGTGTCAAAATTTACGGTCTTTCCGCTCGGATAACACTAAACCAACATTACGAACTTTTTTAACCTGTAGGATATATTTTAGCAAATTTTATCTAAATTTATATCAAGATTTATTGCTATCGTATATGTAATCACGTTGCGATATAAATCTAAATTTTATCCCCAAATTTATTATTTTATCAATTGCATAATATTTGATTTTAAAAGGTTATTGTGGTAACCATAATATAGTTTATTTTGCTCGAAACACTTCCTGGCGCATTAAATCTATTATATTCCGTAATATTTTCAAAAATTTTATATGTTTATTGTTCGATTTTGACGAAATTTAAACAAACTTTTTGTAAAATATCCATTAAGATAGAATTAGCAATTAACTTTTTTATTTTTATTTTTAAATAATCGACTTTGTAGAAACAATAGACCATTATGGAGCATTGTTCAATTTTTTAGTTAAAAAAATCGTCGAAAATATTTTGTTATTTTATTTTAAGAATAAAAGTAAATAACAAGACGACTCTTTATTTCGTATTATGAAATCCTTTCTTAAAAGCTTATCTCTTATATCATCGATTCTTCTATGTAATGCGAAAGCGGGTCTATCAATCCTATACAGTAGTCGTTTCTTTTCTCCTCTAACAGCGATCGTTTTTGTTTCCTCCAAGTAAATTTCTAACAAAATAAACATTTATACTCATTTAACAAAAAAATTTAAATAGTTAAATTTATTAATTTTAAGTATTAATTAATATAAAGTTAGCTTTTGTTACTGAGATAATTAATAATTAGATCGAGGCCTACATACGAGATTTAGATTTCGTTAAAAATTAAAAAAAAATTACCTTTCTTAAAGATGTTAAATGAACTTGTCTGTAGAGAACTGATAAAATTTTAATAATATTAATGCAAATTTAACAATGCTCGTTTAGTGCAGTCGTGTTTCGACGATCCACAATCGGATAGAATATAAGGTAGTAGACATAGCAGTTCGTTGTTTAGACTAGGCACAAATCCTTAGACCTATCCCATTTACAATCATTAAATCCGATTTCATCAACGTTAGTCTACTTACACGATGTTTGTTGACACAAGTGAGAATGTGACTGATAGTCTTAAGCTCATCATTTCTACCCTCATACGAATGTAAACAAGTTATAGCATCACAAAAGTCAGCCATTAAACAGCTTTTCTGTCAGTGTCGCTATATATCAGGCGTCCACCAAGAAGAATTATATCCTACTGAATTCATTATTTCATTCACGGAATACTGTGCAGCCATTTTTCTCAAACGGAGCTATTTATTAACATCCGTATTCTTTATATCGTCTTTATACTTTTACTTATTAAATAATTATAAATATATATATTATTTCAAAAATACAATATTTTCATATTATATTAAAATTTTTTGATTATAAAGATTTGTTTAGCTATTTAAGTTTCTTTTTATTTTTACAAATTTAATTTTAATTTTTATGTATTTTTCAAAATTTTCAAATAATCTTTTATTTCTCATAGATGTAGGCAAATTAGAATTAATTTAGAAACATTATTTTTTACAAAATACAGTTTGTAAAAATAAATTCTTTTAGTAATTTTTTCTTGTTTAGTATTTGATGAATTAGAATTATTATCTAATATCAAGATCAAAAGATTATTTCTTTTACTGTCAATCAACTACTCAATTCATATTTCCTGATAATATAATATACACTCTGTTGCAAAAAACTGATATAAGTTTGTCACAGATCTGCTATCAGTATACGAAGCAGCATCTCTCAAATTTCTCTCAGCTGCTCAGACTGCTGACAGATACATCACAGAGACATCTTCATAGATAATTTAATGTAATGGAACAACAAAACTGGTCAGATATATTCTTTCTTACAAACACTACTTCTTATATTGGCCCCAACACCTTATGCATTCATTGGCAACGAAATTTTAATCATAACTACCAATATTACTAGCACTATGGCAGGAAATTAATATATACACAGAAAAAATGTAAATAAAACACGAATTAATCAAAAGGAAGAAGTGCTTTTGATTTATTTTAAAATCATCTTCAGCTTCCAATAACAGAATCTGCCATAGTGCTAGTAATATTGGTAGTTATGTCATTTTTGGCAGTGTAACTGTTTTTCAATTTTGTGAAATTTTAATCATTTGTGTATCTAACAAAGTATTTGTATACTGAGCATTGCAGTTTGGCTCTATTTTTAGGTATCTCAATTTTTTGCAATAGAGTGTATTTCTTTTCCTATTATCTTTTTAATGTCATTTTATGGAAATAATCTATAAATATTTTATGAAAAAATATGCCATTCCCATTAGCCCTTTTTTGAACTTTTAAATTATTGTTACTAGAAAATGTTTCCTGTTATCTGATCTATATATTGCAGCATTAAATTTTGTTTAATACTTATCATTTTTCTTAAATATTAAATTATTTTAATTAAACAATAAATGTTAATTCAATAAAAGAAGAAATAAAGTCTATTTCATGAAATAATCAAATTTAATTTTTTTAGTAATATGGATTTTATGATAAAATCAAAACCAATCACATCTTTGTACAGAAAAAATATATTTGGTTACTCAAAGTTTAAAATCTACTACTACAAACATTTATTTAAATAACATTCAGACTTTCCAATGAAATATTTTAATGATAATCACAATGACTTAAATTTTATAATGCACCTTTTTTTTCTAGTATATTCATTGTTATATGTGGTTCTTGATATAATAGAAAATATTACTATTTATCTAATAAATCATTTTCATATATACAATATGATATTTTAATAATTTAGGTTAAGTATTTCCAATTTGAAATGCTTGGAATTGAAAGTTTTCAGATTTTGGAATACATGATATGATAGAGTTGAAGAAGTAAGAAAACATTCAGATTTTCAAAAAAATTTTTTATATTTGACATAAATAACAATAACGTAAATGCATTTTATCATCTTTGAAAAAAATCTTATCACTGCTACCAATAGAATTATCACTATCAGATCTTTTTTATATTTCTTAATGATATATAAAAATACAATACAAAATTAGCAGACACCTCCCACTGACAATATTTGATGATTTACTGAATCAGAACAATGTGTCACTGCTACATGCACAATTTTGTCATTTTTCATGGAACAAATAGTGGTCATAGTCTTATCACAACAGGTTTGCTGCTGTGAAAGTGGAGTTATGGATTTTGGAATATTTCAGATTGGGGATACTCTACCTATATACAAAGAGCACATTTTGTAAAATTTAAAATTTTACATTTTAACAAATTTTCATTGTACTAATGAAAATTTAAATTTATAATTATTTCATCATCTCTATTTTATTTAATCTACAATATATATAAAAAAAATTTAAAGACAATCTGAACCTTATGATAGCTTGAACTATGTCCTATGAACTACATTTATAATCATTATTTTTTATGTAAAGTTCCTAAAATCCCTAAATTTATACTATATCTGTAGGTTGCTTTTATGATGATATAAAATCAGACTTCACATGTCATTTCAAATCAGGCCTTTCTTAATCTATTATTATTACTTGAGCACAAATTAGAATGAAAAAATAACATTAACAAGTGCTTAGTTTTTGAATTACTTTTTATATTTATTATACTGTATTAAAAAAAATGATACACACAATGAAAACTTTTGTAACACATACTATTCTATATATATTATAGAATTTTCAAATGAATTTTCTGTACTTTAATTACATAGTAATATCTTTTATATAATAAGTGTTTCTAAAGATTTATTTATCCTCCATTCTCATAATTCATTTTCATATTTTTTGTATATAAATGAATTGTCAAAAGCAAAATTCCTATCACTACTATATAAAGATTAAGTTTATAACAGCTCTTCAGGAACTGATTAAGTCATAACAGCATGTTTGTATAAAAAAGTATATAGATAAATAAAATATAGTAAATCCTTTATATTTGCAAAGGTTATATTTACATTGAAAAATATGATGTTGAATTTGCAAATACTGAATCTAGGAGCTTATAGAAAAAAAAAAATAGAATTTGGTTTTTGAACATCAAGAATTTCACTTCTGTCCTCATATTTTTGGATTAAAATGATATAATATTTTTAATATATAAAATAAATAAAGAATGAACAGCTCTAAGGCAGGAAAATATACTTTAATACAAAATTTAATACAAAGTAATAGTGCTTTCGAATAATTTCCTGCCTTAGAGCTGTTCATTCTTTATTTTAAGTATTTAAAAACATGGCAATGTAGAAGTTAGTTATATTTTTAATATTATGTTAGCACAGTAGGTCCCCTGCTTATTCATTTCAAGTTCTATGGTTTTAGAAATATTCAGACATCATTCAGAAATATTCATTTCATCTTTTTATTTGTGTTGTAATTTTATAAAAATTGAATAAAAATATTCAATAAACAATTTTAATTTTTGCAAAAATACATTTGTGTAAAAATACAACTTATATCCTTGAATTTTCATATTTTTATGCTCATAAATTTTATCTAACAATTCTATTTTTATCTTGCATATATTCATATCAATGTGCATATTTATATATTGAATTTAAACATTGTTGGACTTAGTTTTAGTATATGTAACATATATATATCTAATAATAAAATAGTGTATTTATCCTGCTTCAAGTGCTTGTTGTGATTTCTTGTATTTTTAGAAGCAGTAGAACTCAGTTGTTTATAGTTACAAAATTTTGGTATTATTATGAATTGGTATTTATGAATTTATAGTTCATGCTATGAAAAATTAATTTTTGCAAAAAATTTGGATAACTAACTTTATTTCAATATATAATCAGAACAATTATAAATACAATAATCTAGAATATAGAAAAAGAAGAAGAGAAAAAGAGTGAATTTTCTAAAAAATATTCAATTAAATAAAATTTTCTTAAAAAACTATTTAAAATAAATAATTTTTATCAGACAATATTTAGGAACCATCAGTAGAAACTCATTATGGTCCTTTTTCAAAAATCATAAACATAACTGTAATAAATTGATTAAGACCCACAAAATCACAGTTGTAAAATTCTATTATTTGTCCCTGCCACAAGTGGCAAATGCTGTCAATGAGACACAACAGGTTAAAGTTTAAACTTACATTGTTCTATATAAAAATCTAAGTTGCATGTTACATACCTTCTTTACATTTATCTTCATCATCGCTTTCCAGAAATCTTTCATCCATTTGAAATCTTTCATCATTTTGAAAACGAGTTTGTAATGCTAACAACTTTAAATAAATTTTAATTATTATTATAAACATGAAAATATGAAATTTAAAAATTATTTTTATTACTGCAATAAATAGCATTATAATAAAATCTAAAATTAACATCTTAAGATTAAAATGTTACAAATAAATTATATTTTCAAAAATATTTCACACAGTTAAACATTGTGATATTTTTATATATAAAGAATGTTTAATATGCAAAATAAAAAGTTATTATAATTTGCTAAATTATATATATATATTAATACGAAATTAATTATGCGAATCATAGATATATATTTGATATTTTCAGTTTTAATATTGTTAATCTATTCATAGTTTTAGAGAACGTTTAAAATCTGTTAAGAGCAGTAAACGTTTCATTATTTAACATGTCAGATGCGTTACAAAAGAAATGCATTTAGTTGAAGCGAAATTATTCTAAAATGGGTCATTAAAGTTAATATATATATAAAAGTATTTTATTTTCGAATCTTAATTGTTAACAATGGATAACACGTAAAGTAAATAAATGTTTAATAAAACGTTGATCGTTGTTTGATTCAATTGAAATTTTCTTTAGCAATTGAAAAAGCAGGATTATTATTATTATTTATAATTGAGATAGCTCGCATGTATTTTGTAGAAATTAAGGTTACGCGTAGAATAATGGTAACTAGCTAAATTTGTAACAATTAATTTATTATTGCTTTAATTGAAATAACTTTTATAGGCCAAGAACAAGAGTTAGTCATTAGCCTATCTGGTAGGCCCGTGTTGTTGTATAGAGAGAGAAAAAAATAAATTTGCTAATAGAATATAAAAATTAAAAAAATATGTTTTTCTGTTATAATTTTTATTTAATTAACATTTTTCGTGTTTACTTGTAATCCGGTTTTATTTTGTAATATTTTCGCATGGATGTTTTATTTTTTATTATTTTGTGAAGATAACGCGGGCCAGAAAGAATGCATTTTTCTGAAAATTGATTGAACGTAGAAAGATTTTAATAAAAAACAATTGTTTAGTCATGCTATTTGAATGTAATATATGGTTTCTTTTTATCTAGCTGCAAATGGAAACTTTACTGGAATGGAACCCAAAAGACAGAGGACAGCGTATACTAGACATCAGATTTTAGAACTTGAAAAGGAATTCCACTTCAACCGTTACCTGACGCGGAGGAGAAGAATCGAAATAGCTCATTCCCTGTGTCTCAGTGAAAGGCAGATAAAAATATGGTTTCAAAATAGGAGAATGAAATGGAAAAAAGACAACAAGTTACCGAACACGAAAAATGTTAAAAAGAATCCAAATAGAAATCAGAATTTAGCTGCTATCAATAATCGAAATCAACAGAATCAACAGCGTCATCAAGCACCACCACAGGCCCAACAACAACCTCCATCTACATTGCCACCACCTCATCATCCAGCAACACACGATCCAAAAGATGACTACGGTCTTACAGAGCTATGATGTGTATTACTCAACATTCCAACTCAGTTACAAGTTCTCAGAATGCGAAGTATATGGGACATAGGAGGGGGCATGAGTACCCTTCTCAACTCTCCCACAAAACTCCCGCCCCCTGCAATATATCTTCGCAGTGTACTGTACTCAGGAGCAAAGTGCAGAAGCTGAATAGTTTGTTGCTGTGCATGTGACGCCGTCAGAAGATTGTAGTCGCTAGAATATATCGCTAAGGGATTCTACACAATGAACATCAGGCGGACCCACAGGACACAGTTCGTAGTAGCAAAGGCTCAGACTTTGCTGACTAAACTTTGGCTAAAAAGTTCTAAATTTCGAAAATAATATTGGTTTCAATTGTTCTTTTGTAAAAAAAACCTACAAGAAAATTGTTCGTTTAAAAGAGGTTTGTAATGAGGAGAAATTGCAAAGCGGTCAGCATAGAAGAACCTAAGATTCTACCATTGTCGTCCAATACTGCTCCTGGAGTATATGTAAGTAGATCTGGATTATCTGTTGATCCAGTGAAGATATAAACCGCGTTGCTTTCCAGAGATTCCATTTCTTGATTTTGGAACATTATTATTGGGTGGAGTTTTGCTGAGCAAAACTTTTACCATCATCTTTTTCGATATAAGAATCTCATCGAGTTGTGAGACTTTAAAGAAAGGCGTAATCAGAGCGTCTCTCTATCTATCTCTGTTGCCTCTCTCTCTTTCTCTTTCTCTTTTAAATGCTGTATCTTTTGAATCTATTCCTTCAAGTCTTTGCTTAGGACGTTCTGTGTTGTACTTATGTGTGCTCTAGCAACATCGTTGTAGGAGGTCTATATTGTACATAAATCTGTAGTAGGATACTGTTTGTCATGTTACCGGTAAAAAGAATATTACCGGTATTTTTATGACCATCATGGAAACTTCTGTGTAGAAAGGGCAATACGATTAATAAATCCGAATTAGAAGTGATCTCTATTAAACTATGCAGTAATAGGCCTGTTTACCAAGGTGGGTAAGATGTTCTATTCATGTATACGATAAATTGGACCTGCCATGTTTTTGAAGTATACGTACAAATCAGCCCTTTCTTTAAAAATTATGAATCGCATTTGTTAGTACTTTATTGATTAGATTAAACCCGTGTAAAACTCAAAAATGATGTCGAAACGTATACGAAGTTAAAAAAAGGAAAAAAAAATATTTTTACCGTTTCGTTTGTTTACAATTCTATGTTAAATATTTTTAACGGGGCAATAGATCTATTTACTTGTTAATATGTTTTAAAACAGTTGTTATCTATCAAATTATTTACTATTTAAGTATATGAGCATCAAAGAGAATTTATTTCCTCTGTGTTGAGTAAGATAGGCTATATCTATATTTATACACGTATATAATTTATCATTAAAAATAAATAAATAAATAGAAATAAATTTCTTTCGTTCGATTACTAAATTATCTTATTTTTAATGCATTTTTTCATTTATTTTTTAGATTTTGCATTAAAAAAAGATATGATAGGCCTACTCCAGACAAGACTTAGAATTATATAAACTCTCTCTCTTTCTCTCGGGAGCTCGCAGTTACTATAGAAGAGAAACGGTGTCTCTCTTCAACTATAAAAGCTATCAAGTATATCTAAAACCGTAGCTAACGAGCAAAGAAAGAGGGTAGGAAAAAAGAATGCTCTGGAAAGATTAATAATAAAAAGAAAAAAAAACATATAGGCTTATTCGAGAGAAAAATTTCGTCCTGACGATGAAGCAAGGGGTGAATACATTTAGGCTAGATAGATTTGTGCACAAAATTATTGTTTTAAGCAATTTTTCTGTGGATCAAAATTTGATATTTTTTTTTTAAATACGTATACAAATATACATTTATCATTTTTAAATTTATATACATTTTGGTTAACCGCTTTTTTTGTTTTTAATATTTTTTTGTTAGCTTCGTTCACAACTTTCAAATTTATCGAAACAAACGATACAGATCTTCCAGTTCTATCAGGAAATAATTGTGTGTATAGGCTTATATGAGCTTCCATTATTGTAAGATTATTATACTTATTATTAATTTTTATTTGGAAGAAAGGAAGTCGACAGAGAAACTTTTTTCCAACAATGAAAATTTATTTACAGATAGGCCTATCTACGGTTCGTTCCAAACCTCGATTTTTCAAGGTAGCCATTATTTCAAATCGCGTTTCGTATCCTGCCTATAGAGTTCTATGCTTGGTAGCTCTGTCTGTATCCATCAGGCAAAAATACCGCTGTGATACAGGGTCTGTACATTGTTTATTCTACAGATGGTGTGGCTAACTTTAATAATTACTCTAGTGGATCATTATTACAGAAAGGATCGAAAGAATGATCATTTTAGATCAATACATTAAAAAAAAGAAAAAAACCAAATATACTTGAAGGGGGTTATCAAAATTTCATTCTTGCCACTTCAAAGTGATAGATAATAAACATAAATATAAGATTATAACTATTTACATAAACCTTTAGGCTACTAAGTGAATTTTCCATGTAGTTTTGTGCATCCAGATGGCATTCTCTACCGTCAATCCAAACTACATTATTCATTGATATTCTTACTTATAATACTATTCAAATATTAAAAAAGTACTGTAGTAGGGCACAGTTATCTCCCAATCCAAGTGTCTTATATTGCATATAGTGCTACCAATTTCGTTTAGGTATTCCTGTTCTTCCCATGATGATAAAATTGATCTGTCGACTTAAAATAACAATTGTTTTATTCAAGTGGAAATTTATTCATATGGCCAATTCTCAGTTCCCTGAAGAATGGACGCATCAATCCTCCAGGATAAACCGAGAGCTATGGTAGACTCTATTTAATATTTTTTTCCAAGACTGTAAAGATAAAATAAAAATATATATTAAAAACCTCAATATACGTATAGTTACAGTCAGTAGGCCAAACTATTAAGAAAAAAAAAAGCCTAATACCTGAAAATACGTAAAAAGTTGTATTGTATTTATATGTTAGAATTTTCTACAACTTTCGTGAACTTTCTATAATTTTATTGTTTTAATTTATATTAAACTTTATCCTTTACTTTCTCGTGAAAACATCGTCGAAAGGGAAACTCATAAACAGCCTTTGTTTCTTATTTATGCTCAAAAAAAGAAAGCCATAATTGCTTACAAACTTTTTTTTTTTAATTTTTAATTATAGAATAAATGAAATTATATTTTTAATGTTTAATTTATAAATTTTTATAGGCCTTGAATTATTTAACAAATATATATAATAGGCCTATAAGAGTTTATCATATTATATATATATTTCTAAAGATTATAAACTAAATTTATTTTAAATTTCTACTAAACTTAGTTAAGATTTTGAGAGGGAAAATCATATACAATTATTTGTTTTTCTTCCTAAATATGCCATTAGTAAATAAGATATTAAGTTAAATTCTTATTTACTGATGATACCGTCTATTAGCATTGGCAAAATAGTTGACAAACTTCCATAAAATTTCATTTTTATAAATTTAATAAATTGAAAAGAACATTTTTTCTAAACTTTTTCTTTTTTCAAACTAAATATTTACAAATTCCCAATTAAAACATCCAAGGATTCCCCATAGATATAAGTTCAAAAATAGGATTATAGTCTGCAGTCAAACGTATGATATCTGAATATTAGACGTAAATTTATATCCTAATCTTCCATGGTTATTGCTTACGAGTTATAAATTTAAATAAAATTAAGTTATTTCTTATTGATTTTAAACTTTTTAAGCAGGTTAAGTTTGTGTATAACTGTATCCGTACAAGATGTAGATAAATGTAAACAGGATTTTTATCGTTTTCAATTCTTTATTATTCTGGATATGTGCTACCGTTTATTATTCAAACTTAGTACAAACTTACAAGATAATTTCGTTTACGTATTAAGTTATGCTTTAGAATTCAAACAGGTTGTTCACTTTCGACAGTATCCATCCAGATAGCCATGTTTTTGTTAGCCATATAATGCAATTTGATAAGCTTATGCAAATCGGCCTTGAATAATCTATTCATAATTAATCTGTGGAACTAAACTTGACAGTTTATTGGCATCGAATCAATTTATTTTTTTTTTTTTGCATTAGAATTATAAATCCAAATTTAAAAAAAATTATTTTATAAATTTATATTTTTAGTAAAATTTTCTTATAAAATCGAAACGTTAACCACGTTTAGAATGCGTTTTAGATTTTCGCTGTTTCGGTTTTAAAATAGTTCAGCCGGCATGACTTATCGAAATAGTTCAACGCTTATGTTATGGGTCAGAGGTCAGAAGGGAAAGGGCCGTCTCTAATGTTGAGACTTCTCCGAGTAGAGCCTATAGTGGGCAACTTTAACCTCCCTCCGCCCCGGAACATGGTTTACATAATAAGTAGCTTTGACTGCTTCTCTCGCAAGTTTACTATGTCTAAAGTTCGGCGTAGGGAAATTTACAGCCACTGCACACTAACTAAATAATGTATTCACTTAATATGATGTACCGAAACGAACTCTACCATAAGTTATACGCATTACAAACTTTTAAAATCGATAATGAAAGCAAGAAAATAATTTAATTTTTAACGTTTGAAAACACTTTAAAAAATTTGTTTTTCACTAAAACCATGCAAAGTTTTTATTTGGTATTTTTTAATATTTATCTTAAAGATTTAATTTACGTTATGCCGAATTACATATTTTAATATTTTGATATCAAAAAAGATAAAAATTTTTAATCATCTTTGTTTAGTTTTCGAGCTTTATGAGATTCATTTAACTTAAAATTTAACTGCAACCGGATAAAATGCCATTAAACCTTTAATATTATTAAAATATCATTGATGAATTGAGTTAAACGAAGGTATTTTAACCTCTCATAAAATGCAAAATGCCTCTTTTTCATTCTGCTCATATTTACAGATTTAATAATTTATTAAAAATACTCATTTATATATACTTAAAGTTTATATTACAGGAATACTTTTAGTTGGCATGTCTTATTTTATGTTTCGGTATCAATTTGTTATAGTGTGACAAATAGTCATGATCCCAATAAATCATTTATAAAGTGATTACAAAAATAAAAGATTATCTTATAAAATCGAGACATAAGATAATGTTTGTTAGTGAAACCTAACTGGGCGTGAGACTAACTAAAAATACACTTTAGCTAAGTAGAGGAAATAACTATATAGGTTATATTGGTGAAAATTCCGGATCTTTGTTCATTGTGTCACTAAATCACGTGACTGGAGCATCAGCTTAAAGTAGCAGTCGACAACATCAACGACAAGCCACACTGGCTTGATTGATGGCAGCCTAAGTCTCCAGGCTTACGACACAATTAACCAGGCTTCTGTCTTGGTTACCGATCCTACCATTCATTATTTTCCCTGGATCAGAGTTGCGGCCGAACACTAGGGTCAGGTCATCCCTGTCTAAAGTCGTTACTTGCTTCTTATGCCTTCCATCGATTGTTCTATAAATTTTTTTACCCTCCTCCTTTTCTCCTATGAAACAGTATTGATTGAATATTCGTTCGCTTAATGGAGAGAAGACTGTACCGAACGAGCATTAGAGAGTTTTCACTTTTATAATGTAAACTATACTAATGCTAGTGTTCCTCTATTAAACGATAATATGATTTTTTTAAAGTATCGAATATTCTGCAACGTTTACAGATCACACTAACTTAAAACCGTTAAACAACAAAAGGAAAAAAAAAATTATAAATTTGCATACACAAAAATGTCATCGCTTGTTTTCTGTTGTTAATAGACGCTTGAACATAGACAAAGCAGTGAATGTATCTAATTAACCTATTGTATAACGTATTTATAAATATAGATTTTCTTTCCTTTAAGTTTTGCCCCGTAGAAACTCAAAAAGTGTAACAAAAGAGCTTTAACTCGGATTTAAACTAAACTAAAAAAAAAAAAAAACTTAAATAAATCAAGTTCGAAATATTTTTAAACAGTTTATTAAAAAGAAAAAAATTCGCGGAAAGTCAACAATATAGACTTCTATCATAACACCATTGTAAACGTGTCAAACAAAATTTCAAAAAGTTAAAAATCAAAAAAGTTGTTTTTTCTTTTCTTTTCTTTTATTATATCTGTCAACTCGAATATTATACTCGTGATATTCTCAGTTTGTTAAATCAAAACTGTTATTCAAAAGCAGTATATGACAACAACTAACCAAAGAATTCTAAGCAGTAGTGTTGTTAATGTTCCTCAAATAAAGTAAATCAGTTTTTTTTTTTTTTTGTCTTGAAAAGTATAAAAATGAGCAAGAAGGTAGGCTAGGAACCATTTAAAAAAATAAAAATTCTATTATTTTATTTAAAATTATTGATACTCTTATATTACTTAATTACTTAATTATTTTGATAAAAAAAATATTTCTTTTTTCTTTAAATTTAATCTTATTTAATCAGAAAAAAGGCTTGCAAATATTCTCTAAAAAAGTTTAATTAGAATTATATTTAAATAAAATAAATCTTAAGATGTCTTTACTTAAGTTTATGTGAAAAATTACGAAATCCATTATTTTATGTTCTGTTTACGTAAAGTTTTGAGTCCTTGAAGTTATATTTTTATTCAAAATTATACTTTTTCCCTCTCTATTTACACTTCAAAATTATTAAAGAAAATTTGTTTTTAACACAAAATTTTATATTTAAAAAAATATCAACAATAAAAAGTTAAAGACAGTATTGCGTAAAATAATGGATTTGTGGATTTTCCTCGAATTAAAATCGAGATTTCACATTAAATTTATTCTAAAAATAATTGATTTTAAGATAAATTTAGGAGTTAATTTTTATTAATTTTTTAAGTCGGAGATAGATAAGTGTAAAGAAAAAATAATAATAATAAAATTGATGCATAAATCTCTGTTACTCAAGAATATTTTTCAAAAATATTTTGGCATTTATTTTATCTGTTAAATTGAGCTTAATAATATATTCAATAAATCTTAGGATTATAACGGTCTAATTAATAAATTCGGTATTAGTCATTTCTCAAAACCTCGGCAACAATAAAACCTCTTGATTGCCTCTAACCTACTGGTATTATCGTCTATACGGAAAACAGCGATCGTTTCCAAAGCATGCCTGTATGATTAACGCACAGACAAGAAAAACGACAGCTCTTAAAGATAGGAGATCACATTAAGTAGATAGTAACATTTTTTCTCTTCCTATTTGTGTTAATGAAACCACGTTACCCGCCGACTACAAGAGAAATAACCGATTAATCTCTTCCTTCAATATCAGTGAAAAACGCAGCTAGTGTTCCGTGGTTGCCCGTCCTTAAAACTATCAAAACGAATGACTTTAGCTGACAAGGTTGCAAGGAAATGAAGGAACTACGACCTTGTAAATGGATATACCACGTGCTACCCACGTGTCTTGTTTCATGTTCATTTGTTTTCTTGCGTTTATGATCAAATCTTGACTTGCTTTTTCTTTCTTTCTTCTAATTTTTTCGTTTATTTTAATTGTGCTGATATAAGTTGTTATACACTTAAAATATATATATATATATATATTCCTCCGTTTGTTATTTTAGAAAAATGGTCAACAATTTTAATAGGACCGCAAAAATCACTATTTTTACTTCTGTTTATGTTATATAGATCTTCAGAAGTACGTTTTAGTTTATTTTTATTTTATATATTTAGATGTTGTGAATGGTTTCGTTAATGCATTTTGTCATGTAAGTTTCACGATATGTCCTCTAAAATACAAAATTATCTCTTCTCGGAAATTCCTAGAATAATGTCGAATATGCTCAATTTTTCAATCGATTTTACTAGTTTCCTTGTTTGTCAGATAGTTTATTAAATTTTTTTTGTCTTTTACAAAATTATGCCTAATTTCGAAATTTACAAACAATATATTTGAAAATTTGTATTTTTCTTTTATTTTCTACTTGTTTTAGAAAAATTTAATAAGCTACAAACTTACTCGTAAGTTATATGTTTAAAAATGAATGTAAAACTCTTTATGTACTAGTTAATTAATTGTTATAAGTTTATTTTTATTTGATATTTTTAAATTAATATTTTTAAAATGAGTTTTTCTATTTATAGAAAAATCCATAAATGCATTTTTATGGAAACACTCTTGTGAATTTTTACATGTGAACGGAGTTCTAAAATTAAATTAAGAAAATAGTAACTTTACACTGAAAAAATATTTGACATAATATTATTATTTATTTATTTTTTAAGTTAAAAACATAAATTGCCAATGCTAATCGATTAAACAATCGAGTGAAAGCTGTAATTTTAATATACGATTACTTTAGTTCTGTTTTAGTTTACGGTAAACTTCAGGCATGCAAGTTATTGCTACAGAGGATTATATATATAATATGGTGGACATTAAGCATAAAAAAATAAATTTTTTAAACGTTATACGTTTACATAAACACTCATTATTCTAAGCGATTTTTTAATATTGCATAAATAACGTGACCAAAATTGTTTTCCTATCTCATCTAAGCTATGTAAATGTTCTTTCCCTTAAAAAAGGATGTATGAGAATAGGAAGCCCTATTGGTCAAACCGCTTAAAATCGGATTGAGTGGACACAACATGCATCACAGAATTTTCCAATATGTGCTTTCCAAATATACGACGTTTACTGAATATAAATGGACATTTTTATCGCGCGGTTACTGATCGATCATGTTCTCCTCATACATTTAACATCCGTTTGCACTATTCTACGTAAAGAGGCACCAAAACAAGCGCCCAAGTATTTTCCCTTCCGACGACAATCTCACGAGAAAAGAAAGGATCTCGGTTTAAATATATTTTAATTTAAAAGTCAATAAGTATTTTATAAGCATATCTAACTCTAAACCGAGTTGACGATGATATAAAGGAAAAAAAAACAAACTGCTCTTTAAGTTGTATGTATGTTAGCTTTTGTATCTCACATATGCATGTATGTACATACATACCGGTATGTATGGATAGATTTACGTTTGTGTGTTTTCAAAATATTCAATTCTCACACTGACTACCTGACTGTCCGTGTATAAATTCCCCTGGAGGTATGTATGTAACCAATTTACATGTACTGTATATTTTATGTACGGTTTTCAGAATGTATGGAATTACGCGCATTTGTATATTGTTGTCAAGGTTGCAAAGGGTTGTGAAAAAAAAGAATTTTTGTTTTCTTTTTTCTTATTTTCTGTTTCGTCTAATGCACAATTTCTTAGACGCCTAGTGATCTATAGTGATGAAAGGTTAAGGATAACAACAACAAAAAAAGAAAATTATGTATGTATTATGTTGGTTATAAGTTTCGACAACAGCATTTACGGAAATTATGCTGAACTGTGTGATCCCCCATTTACAACATGCCATTACCCCAACGCCCATATTTTTCTTGTTATTGTTATTACAGATCTGTTGTGTTATTTTGAAGTGATTCCCCATTTTAGGTCTAACTTATGTCAACAGAATCTTCTCCCATTTTTTTGTATTTGTACATCTGATCTGGGAGGAGTATCTTACACTCGTTGTATTTTTTTTCTTCAGAGAAGAATGCAATAAAAACGACACTTCCTGAAAACGATGTCGATATAGATGCAATTTTTTTCGCATAACATACACACAGACAATAACGCATTAAACTTACCGATCTCTCATTGATTTATTATTATTTTTCATTTTTCTAACGAGATATATTACAAACTATACCATAAAACAGTCGCGAAGAAATGAAGAAGATTCGATCGATAGTTGGTTGTATTTTACATGATTTTATATTTATTTTATCGTATAGTATAATTCGAAGTTGTGACGATAAAATTTTTCTTTAATATTCATCGAATATATATAATAAATGTACGATACGAGTGTTGATTAAACAGTTAAACTGTATAAAACGGATAGCATTTTTATTCTCTTATAAATGCAAATATATTATCATTCTAAATTATGGAGATAGTAATTTTATTCACACGCCATATTGTGTGCCGAAAACAACGGAAATATAAATGATTACTAGTGAAATTAATGATGTTTTCACCGATACTTTTATCAATCATATATATAAACAACATTTCAACAACAGCCTTTAGACCAAATCCACAGGTAAGTTTAGAATTACATAAATCCTTACACGACAGTTTTATGTAGTATTTTTATTACATTCCTGACATGTTTAAACTTTATCTTACAAAAAATAAAAAGAAAGAAAATTTAAAACGGTTTTCTTATTTTCTACAATAACATAAAATGCAAAATAAACTTTCTACAGGTAAGTTTTGTTTTAATAATTGTGTAAACAAAATTATTTATTTTATTTCCTGTTTAATATTAATTTATTTTACTAACAATATTTTATATAAATTTAAAAAAAAAAATTATTAGCAAAAATATTGTTTAAGATTCTTTCTAAATAGAAATTTATCTTTGAGGTGCTGTTCTCAACATTGCTGAATACAGAACTTCGTTGTGGACAGGAAACATCCGAATTAGTTTTAATACAAGTCTAAATCAAGAAAAGTAAGATAATTTTACATTATTAATTTTTCTAGAAATTTAATTTTTACTGTAAACTACTAAGCAACAACTATTATAGTTTTCAATTTTTGTATTAATAATTTTAATTTATCACAAAAAAATGACCAAATTATTTTTAGTCAACTGTCGGCATAAATATTTGTGCTTAGTTTTTTATAGTAACTATTTATAAACGGATTAGCTGTGCAAATATTTTAAGTCATCCAGTAATCGAATTTGATATATTTTTTAATATTAAATAAATATTTTTATTAATATCGGCATTATTATAATGCCAAAAGTGTTTGTTATTTTTATGCGTAACTATAAATCTTTGATTCAAATTATTACTTTGTATAGAGATCTAGCGCTGTAGAGACTTAAAGTAAATCTAGGCATATTTAATGTATTATATATCACGTATCAATATTTTGTTTGTAACAAGACACCTAGAACTGATGTATAGATGGCCTATAAAAATCTAATTCGGATGGCAATGCGTGTCAGAGTTTAAAACAATTTTTCCTATGGTAGTTTGAAACTAATCAGATAACCATATTTCATCGGGCCTTACCCTAAGTCCAGACATAAGCCATGCCTTTAATTTATCATCGAGTTTTTTCGATGGACAGTATATAGTATTTATCTATTAAATAATTCCACGAGTGAATTTTTTGGGCTTTAAAATGATGAAATATTGCCTCCAACTGACGATTAAAATTATTATTATTTGTAAAATGATACACCTATGAGAACATTGTTTCTCTTTTACCGAACGTCATTCTGCTTTACAGTTTCAACATACAGATCGTTGCAGATTAATGCACAGAATGAAACGGTATATATTTAATAATCATTCTAAAATTTTTAGAAATAAAGTCATCAAGCAATTTAAATTGTCTATAAGCAACGATGCTTTCATAAATAATAAGCATTCTGTTCGAAGCTGACGATAAGGAGGCATTGGTCTCAAAATGCGCTTTAGAAGGACTTACGTCACACCTATGACATGCAGCTCCCCTCTTGCAAACCGACAATCCATAGATCAATGTCACTTCGGCGTGTTGTTGTCTCTGGCTGTTCTCTGCCCCACCACTAATATGTAAATTTACTGCGCTAATAACGTTGACAGCGCGGTCTCGATATTCAGTAAGGAAAATACACAATTTTCTGATAAGAAAATATAGAAGGAATTAATAGAGATTAGCATTTACGGTTTTTATCTTTTTTACCATTCTCTGATGGCCAAAATTAATCTACAACGTTGAACAGATTCGAAATGTTGCTTAACTGTTTCCATCAATGTTCAAAATCTAGTCGTTATAGGTTTGTATTGCTTTTCTTTTTATGGGGTGTTATAGGTTTGTATTGCTTTTCTTTTTATGGGGGAAATTTATATTGATATTTCTTACTGCTGATGAAGAGTACATGGGTAAAATGGAAGAGTATCTTTTTTATCCATATATTCATACTATTTATAAGTTTATGGGAGCCCAATAACTATTAATCTGGTATCTGTTTTGCAATAAAGGACAGGGAGGTTGGAGAGCATTGGAAAGTCTAGTCGGAAAATTTTAATAATGGGCACAGACAACCAAAGGAACTCTGTTAATTAGGAACCCTTGAAAATTTCCCTTAGGTATTAAATGAAGCGAATAATATAAAGAAGGGAAGGAATTGTCACTTTGTCAAATCCAATACGAACTCTATTTGTGCCATGGTTGGCAGGAACTGGTGACGGTTTAGCACCATGGAGCCCCACTAGTGAGAGACAGCCGGGCTACGGGGAATTCGCCAACTAATCGACTGTGCATGCGCAGTGACCAAAAGCCGGTGAGGGTAAATGGGGGATTAGACTCCAGGACTTGGGATGGGTGGGCGTGATGAAAACAAGGGATGTACAACATGTCCGGGGATTTGGGACTGACAGGTAATCTGGAAGACTGGTTTCTAGGGTCGTCCTACTCCCCGCCGACTAAGTCAGAAGAATCAACGGTCCTCTTGTTGGGCGTATCCGTTGTTTAATCGTAAGGTACCGTGAGGCGGTTCCAGTGTGTCTGATTGTTTGAAGCTTATACATTTTACTTGAACTGTCCATGAACACACAATTTTCCTTTCTCCTTTAATTGGTTTTCTGTAATATACCAGCTAAATAATAAACCAGCTAGATCCTTTATCTTCGTCATACGTGAAATTTTAATCCTTTTTTATACTTTTCTTTTTTCCTGGCTTCCATTGATACTTCTTAAGGTTTATGGCTAAGTTGTTCTGGAATGTTTGATCAAAATCGTGCCGCAATTAGATCTTGCATTACGCAATATCTAATTGCAGTGTAGATGTAAACTTGTAATAGGCTACCTAACAGGCTCCTTTCGCTTTTCTTTGAATTTTTTGTCCTATAAACCCTGTTTGCATTAGTAGCCTAAACTAATTACAGAAAAAAAAATGATTAAATTTTAGGAAGTGTCCATTATTTTATATACATGATAACGAGCCGTATTATAATCATAATAGAATAAGTAGACTTTATATCCTGTTTGCTATGTAGAAATTATCGATATAAATTTTGTTTGGATGGATTTTAAAATGAATTTTTAAAATTAGAGAAATTGTTACAGGTTTATGTTGTATAAAATATTTTAAAGTCTGATCTACAGGCAATTATCACTGGGAACGTTTCAGTTATAATTTATAAATTATTAAAAAATGCTATTAAAATCTCGTTAGTAAACATAAATACACAATATTATCACAACAAATTAAGCGATAAAGATAAAATTCTTATCGACTTTAAACATTTTATAACGTTGTCTACGCTATGCAACTAGATTTATTTCTCTGTTAGGTCATGTATCAGAATATTTTAAGAAGTTGTTTGATTCAGCCATTCGCATCCGAGAAGAGTTTATATACAACGTGCAGCCGTGCCTTCTCACGGATTGCTCCATCCCCAGCCTGAAACGTGACCACGGAACGTGACCCTGGCGTCTTTTGGTCACGTGGAGTGATGCCCCATGACGTATCGAGGTCATCTGGCGAACATGCACGGTTACAACGCAATTCGTTGTACTGTATGCATGTAGAGTTCTTACAACTTCCGTTGTTCTTTTTAAAAAATTCCAAACCTTATGTAACACAGAACGCAACACATTTTGCTAATTCCATTCAATCTGCCTTTCATTCCATGTGATGTTTTAGTTCTCCATAGTAAAAATGGAAACATTCATCCCTTTATCCTTTATTCAGCAAAGTGATTTTGAAGTAGCGTTATTTGGAAAACGGTTTTTCGGCAGGATTTCTTTACATTTTTTTTATTATTTGATTATTTTAAAATTCAAATTTCGAAACTGTTTTTTCTTTTTTTTTTAATTTTCGGATTTCTAAATACGTTTTAAAATAGAAGATAAAAAAATATTACAAAAGAATTTTTTTTTGTTTTAATTCCAATTAAAAGGTTATGAAAAAATTTTGAATTATCTCGATAGATCATCATTAAAATAAGATTTTTAATTCATAATCCGATTTCTACGGGCATTCACCTCTTAGAAACATCAGGAGGAACGACATTCGAAGTACAGATAGAGATATTGGGTAGGCAATGCACCTGCGGCCCCAGACAGGTGTTGTGTCCTAGAGAAGGGGAAGAAGAATGAAGTGGGGAATGTTGGAAAAGACGATGAATATTTCACGTCAAACTAGTGTGTGTGCGAAAGGACGATAAGCCTAATTCCTGAGTACTTCAAATCGATCCAATGCTTCGATCGAGAAAAGGATCAAGAAGTTTGGGTGCGGTCGGTACTTCTTTTAGTCCACATTTCTAACAGTTATAATTTATTTGCAAAAATCTATTTATATATTTCTGTTTTTACCACCGATTTTTCACTTGTTTCTATTGCTCATTCCAAAAATATTATTAATAGATCTATTTTAGTTTTGAATTTAAATATATTTTATTTTTTTTTTTCAAAGTCCGTACGATTAAAATGTTTGCATTTTTAGATGTTTTCTTTTGTGAAAAAAGTATAATTTATAGTTCTGTCCGATACAATGTTATGAAATAGGATCATGTTTGCTCGAAACTTTCCTGTTAATTGCTTTAAGACATAAAGAATTCTGTTAATATTTATTATTTTAATTAATGTTAAAATAATACAAAACTTTACATATATGGTGAAAAGGCTGAAAGTATTAGTACAGTTTAAATATTAACATAAAATTCGTTATTTTTAAACTATCCTAGCACAAAACTCGAAAAAATAATTTAGAATTCACATAACTTCTACTGTACTTCAGCATTTTATTGATTCGAAAACAACTTATTGTTTCATCACTATCAATTCGTTTAATAAATCAAATAAAAATTTAGATAAAAAATATAATTAATAAAGAAAAATTCATATTTTTTTCGTTTCATTGACAATTCTAGGAGAAATCGGGATGATTTGAATAAAGAATATTAAATAGATTTTACGTTATTTAAGTGTCTTACTTATTTGAAATTATCAATAGAGTTTATTAGCCCGGTTTTGTAGAAGCGAATTTATATAGATGCAGTCTTGAATCATCCAAAAAGAAAAAAGAAACTGTTGGAAGCGAAAATGTCAGGATAATATATAGGCACTATATAATTTTCAAATAGGTCTTATTGGAAAACATTTGGAATCACGCTGCTGTATACCATTTGGAAAACACGCTCCAGAGCAACAGAAGAATAAATGATATATTATGTGCCAGTCACTACTTTCAGCTTTTTATTTGGATGGACGGATGGACATACAGTATATAGACTAGTGCCGTAAGCATTCCTTATAAATTCGTTCAACTCGAAAATTTCTTTAGATATGAATTATATTGTTGTGGGGAGAGCAAAAAATTACCACATTAAGATCTATGTCCACACAATCAAATTTTAACTGAATCATATAATTTAAAACAATTTAATGCTATCTATTCATATTATTACACGAATTATTTTTATTGATACAGACAGTAATGTGTTTTAATAAATAGCCATATCTGCTTTGGTTTTATAACGACCGACCGAGTTTATGCCAATGCCTTAACAAAAATCAAGAATAGTTAGCTTAGTTCTGTATATTAATATCTTTAAGAATAATAAAGAATAGTTATCTTAGTTCTTTATGCTGATTTAACAAAACCGAGAATGGTTATCTTAGTTCTTTATACCAATATGTTAACAAAAAATTAAGAATAAGTAATCTGTTTTCGTTAATGCATTGCATAAACAGTATGATCACTGTCAGTATCTTAATTAGTAAATTTTAAGTCATATCAGTCGTAAAATTCTTTTTTTAGTTGCTCCAAGAAAGTATTGAAGAATATATATGCTAACAGAAAGTGATTGGCGTGTCTTTTCAACCTGTCAGATTGTCACAGATCTTCGTCACGTGATGTCAGGCCCTTTTCCTCCCTAACTGATCGATGACTCTTTAAAAGGGTGTGTTGCGAAAAAGAAGGTGTGTCCTTGTCCGCAAGAGGTCGTTAGAGTTTTATCCTAAACCTACGTCTGTCGAACATGATTATATTATTCTGTCTCGTCTATAATTCTTTTTTTTCTTTCCCTCTTATTTAATTACATATCAAAACAATTTTTCTTCTAATATGCCACATTTATATATACAGTATTTATAGAATAAATTTATTAAATGTGATTCGTCTAGTCAATTTTATAACTAAACTTTCAAAAATTAAAGCAATATTTCCATCATAAGTAGGGGTTATTTCAACAGAAAGACTAATATTTTTGCCGAAGATTATTTTATTTTTTTAACATGTAATCATCGCAAGATTGATCATTTCTATTTCTTTCCTTAAAAATAAGAAAGAAAAAGAAGGGTGACTAGCTTATGTTAGATTTCAGTTGTCAGTCAATATAAACACCTCCTCCAGTAAACGCCTACTAGCAGGAATTTTTTTCCTCCTTTTTTTTAGCAGTTAAAACGCGATCTGTTACACTGAAAAATAATATCTTTAACAACTTATAATTTCAAGCTACCGAAAGATCTTTTTTTTTGCAACTTTAGTTTATTTTACCGAGATACAGAACTGAATAAACATTGAGATATAATACCGAATGCAACTCGATACGCGCCTCCCACAGACAGCATTTTCCCTCGTTCTTCCTTCCAGACGGGAAGTAAGCACGAATAAACTAAGAAAAAAGAAAAATTTTTAAATAATTAAAAGATATATAGGAATTTTAAGCTTTTATTTGTCGAATAAATTGGTGAGAAGAGCGACTTCGATTGGTTATTTTGTATGGTTGCCGAGTTTTAAATTCCTGGAGCAATTTGGTTCAGAAACTAGCCTTCGATAAGAGGCTGGCATCCTGCATCCTAGAGAGAAGAAAAGTATGGATGAAAGTGAAACTCTCACCCGCCTAAGATACCCTGTGTAATGAAAGGCTGCCAACAGTATTAGGCTTAGGTGTAACAAATGGTCGGAGATGGCAACAATCGTCCGGCAGATTCCGACAGTCGAGATTGGCAAAACTGGAATTAGGCCTACCGATGCGTACAGATGGAATCATCTATCATCAGTCTAGTGACGAGGTATACACAGGCTTCGATAACGTTTCTCTCTCTAGTCTGTTCGTCCGGGCGCCCGGGCGCCGAAGATTCCGTTTGGCAAGGCAGAGGGAGATAAGGGAACCTTTGGATGAAGGGGATGAAATTATCCGCCCCAGGCTTTTCTATCCCCTTTTCCGATAGAACCCCCATTTTCCCGTGGATTGATTATGTAATCTTTGGAGGATGAAGTCTACCTAGCTTCTTCCTTTCGTGCTAGGGTGGAAAATGTGAAGAAAGAACTCTCTCTCTGAATTTATATCTCTTTTACTTATTAAAAAAAATGCAACCGGATATTAAAAAAATTACAAATTAATTTTATCACTCTTAAACTATCGAATTATACGTATAACGACATTAATCAAATTTAAATAATGTAAAATGAAATTTTATCGCTTGTATAATTAAATATTTTCGACTGAATGCGCTTTTGTTAATATATTTTCTTCATATCTGTAAATTTTTCAATGATTAATATCATTAAAATCTTACAATGAAAGATCGATATAAAATATAGCCAAACAATTCGTTATAATTGTTATTGCCATTTTACTTAACAGTTAAAAAATACGAAATATACTTGCAAATTTTAAACGGACAGAATTATGCAAATAAATTCTAGCAATTATGTTTAGCATATGTGGACTACACATGCTGTATTGATACATTCGGCCAGATTTCATTTTGAATGTTGCCAATCAATCATTGGTTTAGATTTTTGCTTATATCTTGCAGTTTACAACTTATTAGGTAACTGATATTATAATTGTGAATATCAACATCTAAACTATTAGAACATTTATATTCAACTTGAACATAATAGTTCTATGTATAGTAAATGGCAGCTCTTAAAGTAAAATTTTGCCATGCATTCTGTACGGCCCACAGTTTTCTTCTATTTTTCTGTGTTATGCTTGTATGTTATAATATATAATATGGTGATAAAACATGTTTATCTATCCTCTTATAGCAGGCAAATGTTAGTATCCAGGTCCCCTTAATACCAATCAAATCCGATTATGACCCACAGGAAAGGCTGGACCGGTTCTATCGATAGACCAAAGCTAAATCAGAAAACTGTTGGTTAATATAAATCTATATAAGTAGAAATTCTGTTTGATCGATAAGAAGAAACTTTGCTGTTATTTTTAAAAAACTAGCATACATTTCTGTCAATTAGCTTGTTTTGTCGTTTTATTTTGTACCAGAAATTATTGTTATTCGAGTTAGATGTAAACTAGTATATTGTCATCATCTTTCCATTTACCGACTCCATAAAAGGAAACTTATTGATCAAGATATTATTTTACTTATTTATTTCCTTCTTTTATTATATGTGAAATAATGAAAGCGAAAAATCTATAACTCGATACAAATTTAATATTAAAATCGAAAAATACGAGAAAATTTCGTAGAAGGTGGAAAAATCTATAGCTTAATGGAATTTCAAAAGTTTTACTTTTTAATATCTTGTTCGAATATTTAATTAATTCAATATTTATTTGGTAATAGATATAATAATGTTGTAGTCATGAATATAGCTTATGATCATAACAGATTCTTAATAAATTTAGACTGAATTAATATAAAAAATTTTGCATCTTGGATTAGGCAAATTATTAAGGCAGTTAGCTAAAATATGATTCATGTGATCCATTTATGAGCAACTTTGAATTGCGCGCTCTTTCGCATCTCATGGCTATATCGCAGGAAATTTATAGACTTGTAAAACTGTAATATTGGCTATTAATCACGTCCTTATATTTAAATTATATCGTGTATTTTCTACTTGAACTATGAAGATTTTAAATGGCACTGTGATAGGTTCAATATACGCACATCCACACACCCTGTCTGCATTTATTGGCCTAGTAAAATAACAGGCCATAAAAACTATGAAAGCATAAACTGTCATAATACTTTCTTCTTCGTTTATGTCGTCCATGACTTACCAACTGGCAGGTGGCCGAAGGTTCCTCACTCTAATTCATTATTCTCGTCACGTCTCTGCAGTTTATTACCCGAACCACGTGAGGTGCCCATCGTCTCATATTTCAACCACGTTCTTGGACGTGCCATTGAAACGGAGTCACGAGGACCAGAATAACCATAAATATTGTCAGAAACGGGTTAGTAGAGCCATTTGCGGCCAAGTACACTAAGCGAATGATTGTGAGAGATCCTTTATAAAAGATATCCTCCTGCAATCCACACGTTCCGATCGTCTGAATGAAACAACTTTCTCGTCCCAGTACAGTAGAAAGGTAGGAATATTTCTTTACAGTCCCATAATTTGTAAAGTTCTTAACTTTAATATACGAAAAACCGATGTGAAAATACTCGAACAAATATTAGATTTTCTTAAAACAGTTTTAGTAAGCAAACAAATCGATCATAGTCACGGATCGATGTCATTTATATATGTATATATATATCTGTCGAACAAATATTAGATTTTTTTAAAACAGCTTTAATAAGCAAACAAATCGATCATAGTCACGGATCGATGTCATTTATATATGTATATATATATCTAAACCTATATTTTCTTGTCCTTAGAAAACGGCAATAATTTATATGAAAAAAAAAGAAATGAAACTTCTCGATGATTATTAGTGGGCTCAGAAAAGGAGAGCAAAATCACGAGGTTCAAGAGGTTATCAGGAAGAAAAATTCAGTAGATCTGTAGGGGACAGACTCTAAGTCTGTATTTAGTTTACACTACAATTAAGTTTATACATCTCTTTGTTCATTTGTGACTCCCCTGTGTTCAGAAGCTAGGTGAGGCTAACGAACAATATTCCGTCTTCGCTGTCATTAGAATAAAGGGGTAAAATTGGTCCCACGTGTGCCCTCTGCATGGGATGGTTATCTATCGGTCATCTTTATCGAGTCTCGAGGTCATTTTCTACAAATGTCTATATTCCAAGCACGTCGTCTTTTGCATTGTCGATTTTTTCCGGTCTGGTTGCTGTCACGTCATATCCGTTTTTCTCCAGTTGTCAGAAATTAATGCTAATGAAATTAATATAGAAATTTCCGAGTTCTTCAAAAGTAACAATCCAATAAGTTATCAAGGCTTTTTATATTAAATTCGAAAGTTTTCGTGATACAAAATAAAATTCCATTGTTAGAATTTTGTTATTGTATTCATTAGTTTAATATGATTTATAGAAAAGATATTTTCGTCATTAAAATAGTTCTCTGACTTATAAACTAGGATTTTTTTTATTTAAGAATATTTAAATTTGTGTTAGCTTTATTAAATTATTATATCTTTAAACTCCTCAGTCCTGGAGTTCCCTACAGGGAACATGTATATTTTAATTTCTTGTGCTTATTCTGTTCAATATTTTTCAACTCTTCTGCCGTTTTGTTGTGCAACAACAAAAAAAACAACAAAAAAAACCAAAAAACACCAAATAGAATATATAAAAAAATTCTGTTTTTTGTTGTGCAACAACAGAAAACAGAAATTGAAAGAAAAAATGTTTTTTGCACTTTTAGAACTCTAACGAGATGAGAAACAGTAAAAATTTATAATGCATTACAAAACTTTTCTCAGGTCTGAGGAGATTAATATAATTTTGTTATATTTTATTTAATTTTTAATAATTTACAAAATTCCCAACATAAATAACCATTCTAACAGCCAGAAAATAGGTTTTATAAAGTGTAATTTTGCTTAGTTTCCTAGCGATTAAAGTGAAAAGTTGATTTTTTGCAGCGAAATGAAATTTTTTTTAATAATTTTATATTCATCAAAAATTAATTATTCTAATTTGTGATTCCAATGGGGGAAAAATTGAGAAACTTGACATTTATTCAACCTGCTCATACTACAAGTATAAAACTTATTCATATTTTAATTTTGCAAACATCATTTAACTTGGAACAATAGATATATAAATGGGTAATAAATTATAAAATTTTGGCAAACTTTAATATAAATTAAACATATAAGTATCTTTTGTTTATAGTTAGAAAAAATATATAAAAACTCACATTAAACTAAAAGGGCTTTTAAGAAAGTAACCTTGCTTCTAAAGAACGTAATGTAGCAATTAGTTCATTAAGGAAGTAAATTCAATAGTAATAAAACAGTTTAAAGATAGTTAATTTTTTTATTTTTTGAGGATAAATGCGGCTAATTTGGAAAGTGTTAGAGTGAGAAAGAGAGAAGAGCAATATTTGACAAGCTCTTAAAAGGTAATAAAGATTATTTTTATTTTAGTAGAAGGCGGCATTTACGATAAAAAGAGCAATCCCGACAAGTAGGGCATTAAACGAGGTGTCGATATTCCCCCAGCCATCATCCAGATTGAGGCAGAGTAACAGGTGGTTGGCTCCCCGCTCTGTATTTATTATTCGGAGCACAGCCAACGAAATACGGATCAAGTCTGCCATTGGACGAGTGCAGACGGCTTTCTAACCCGGCGGCAGAGCATGGTCCAACCGGCCTGGCAATATCCGGACAAGTTCTTATCTTCAGCGCCGTTCTGACACAAACTGTTCATTGTCTGTCTCTCCCGCAGTAGTTTATGGCAGTCACACCGACGCTCCCGCTATATAACACATCGCTCTTATCTTGGACATGTCGCGATACGCATGTTTTCGCCGTCGGTGGCCTCTAAACTTAGAAAGCTACTAATTCATTGATGTCTGTTTAACGTTTCTTATACACACACACATGACGTTTACCTAAAAACTGTTACCATTATTATAATGAATGAAAAAGAATCGCCATTTTAAAGAAAACTCGTATATAAAGCGAGAAAACTAATTTTAATTGAGTAATAAATAAAAATTAAATTATTATTATTATTATTACGAGACGAAAAGGTTAATTAAGTAAAACTTTAAACACGAAATAAATTATGTAATAATTTAAAAAAAAACAAGAAAATATGATCTAGAAAATAAACATGGATACTATGTCTTTTGTGTATTTGATTAATTGTTTTTTAACTGTGCATAGCCTGGAGTCCATTCATTTCTAAATCAGTGTCAAGACTAATTGTTTCAAATGATAAAGGAATTTTGAATACTCTTATATATACAGTATATATATATACATATATATTCGTAACTAAATTGCATCGATAAAAATGATAAAGGAATTTTGAATACTCTTATATATACAGTATATATATATATATATATATATTCGTAAATAAATTGCATTGATAATCGAGTAATCGAGTAAAAGAAAGCGATATCGAAAGAATATTTTATTTTATTTTTTTCTGTATGTGTGTGTGTGTTCTAACTTTATTTTTTGGCTTTAAAAATGGGGAGCATAAAAATATCTGCTTTTATTTTTAGCACGATTCAAAGTCACTTTGAGAATAGAGTGCTTGTATTTTTTAATAAATATTTTGGAAATTTTAAGACGATTAAAGGTTATCGATACATCTACGCAATTTATTAATTGCTTTGTGTAATCTTTCAATTTAAAGACGACAATAAATAAAGATTAGATCACAATATATATATATATATATATAAATATATTTAAAGAGCGAAAATTAAACAAGTGACAACACCACGGATGAAACTAATTTATAGGTATGGCTTATAATTCATTTCATAGTCTAATAATTGCTTTGATCTTGGCAATTACCGAATTTAAACAGGAAGCATAACGTCAGAATTAATTTCGCTAGATTTCTATTGTTACTGTGTGTGTGTGTAAAAGATATCCAGTATCTATTATTAACACATACGAATCTAAACCGTACGACACACAATGATCATATTCTAACAGATATCAAGCTATTGTTTGACCATTACGGTCAGGCCTTTGTTCGAGAGGAGCTTCTGTAGAAATGATTTAAGCTTGAGATAACCACTAAACATCAGTATGGCACCCGGAAAAGCCATCAATAGAAAATGAAGTGAGCGAAACAAACAATCTCATTTGATGCTCGATAGAGGAGGGATGAAAATATCGTCAACTTTTCTTATCAATTGTCTTCGCACCATCAGTGAAGGAGCGGTTAAGTTACTGATAGAGTCGGGAACAAGGACTATTAAAACTCCCCGAGCTACTGAAGACCTCAACACTGTCGTTGTTTATCACTATACGTTTAAAAGACCTTCGGCACTTCTTTAAACTAGCTTTCATTCTTTTTATCGGTTGTCAAGACACGGAACTATATGCGAATTGTTTTACCATTTCTTCCTTTTTTCTCTTCTTTTCCTCCATCGTTAAATAATGATCAACTTAGCCATGTTTCGACCTCGGAAAATATTTGTTTTCTGTTAAACGGCAGAATTTTATTTCTAACGAAAAGTGCCGTTTAGTGAGAGAGAAAGAGAGAGAGAGAGAGAGAGAGAGCATTTATTTAAATGGCTTCTTGGACGTTTAATGATAATTTCGCATTAAGTAGTTGTATATCAATCGATAAAATTCCGAGAATGTTTTTTGTTTATTTAGGATATTTTTATTTTTACAGTTGATATTATAAAAAATATATATTTTTTAATTGTTAAATTTTATATAGTATATTTTTTGAATTGAAAACAAGTACCGTATAAATTTCTAAGACTTCTAGAAACATAAATCAAGAACGAAATACTTCTTTACAAATTTTGTCGTCTCTATTGATAATTCATCTGTTTGAAGCTTACAAAGAGGACGGGGAGAAAAATTGATATATCTGACTTGTAGACGAAGTCTTGAGATCCCTTCAGTTGTAGACCCTCCCCGTATTCACGCAGGGTGGCGTTTCAATTTGAGAAGTTGACAGGTGTCCCTGGCGATGACGAGGGCCCTGTTCGAGACCACCATATGTCACGAATTCCCAGATACATATCCTGACAGTCCCTGCAGTGCAAAAGATCATTAATAACTGTGGCCAAAAAGGGTATGGGGTTCGTCCCTGACTTATTCTATGGAAACAGCGGGACAAAGGGACTTACGCTGACATGTTTATGACCCCTCTGAGAATCCCTAAGCTCGATCCCCTCTGACTAACTGTCCACGAGGGCAGCTGCAGTGGACAAGACCCTCGTTGAGAGGGAATACTTAAGTCCGGAAGAGGTTCCTCAATCGACCATGAGGTACCTCTTTCTTCGGTCTACCAAGCGGTTTGCTCTAGCGAATCCCTCAAGACTTCTCGATAAGGATAGTTAGGTAAGAATAATTTTTAACTATTTCACTACACTGGGCTCAATTTTAAATATATCTTTATAGATATTACAAACTGTATAAGCATATTATTGCAATAATCCTTTCATTTTTGCCTATACATTAAAGTCTTCGAAAACGGAATGTATTCTACTATAGGCCTACCGATATAAGGCCAGTTATAATATATCATAATTAGCGAATCTCCTGATACATGAAGTTAACACAGAAACCATTATATAGCTTCATTGATTTAAAATATAAGTTTTAATGACAGAATTTTTAAAAATATATCTAACTATAATATTTCCGGAAAATCAGCACTTACAGCAGGAAAAGTATACTAAATATTTGAAATGGGGAACTACATGATGGAAAATAATGAATACAAAAGATATAACTATAAATGCAGATTTAAAATTTCTGTTTAGAAGTAAGCATATTTTTAATTCCAATAATTAAATGTTCAATTTTTAATTCTCTACTTGATATTTTTTATAATAAACTACTTCGAAGGGGATTTTTTGTGAAAAATATTAAGCATTTACCACTTATAGATGATATTATAAAATACTTATTCTGTTTATTTTTATATTCGATAATCGTTAAAGAAAATTACAAATATTTTTCTTTTTGTGTTAATAAAAATTTTCGGGTTTTCTGACTATTTCCAATTATTCTGATTAAATTTATTTTTAAAAGAATTTGGATTTTAAAACTTCTCTTCGAGGTAACTAAGAAACAAAGAGAAAGAAATGAGATTGTTTACTAAAATAATTGGAAAGACATCATTAATTTCCGTCTAATCATGTAAGCTTCATATTCATTGATAGTAATCAGACTAAGTTGCAAAGTTTTGGAATAAAATGAAAGTTTTAACGAGCTTTTCTCGAATACAATTAGGTTACTTCACCAAATTATATATTTAATAGAAATGCAGTTAACTCTACCTTACCTAGAAAGAAAATATATTATGCTTAAATAAACTGATGTTTCTTTAAAGAGAAAGTAAATACTGTACAATATTTTTCTGTTCAATATATATTATATATATAATTGTATACAGTATAAATATTTCTAAGAATAACATTTTATCCGTGTTTGAATAGAAAATTTTAAATTGATATTTATTTATTTAATTATTTCTTAGAAGCCGATAGTTTGTAAAATGATTTTTCCCTTGGATATAAGCAATTTTCTGTAATAAAGTTATTAGATGATTGATTTCGTGATTATATTGTGAACTAGAATGAATTTACATGGATAAGAGTCGGGTTTCGAATGGAAGTAAGAGGTGCAATTTCTGTAACATTTAAATATCTTGTAACAGCAAACTTTCATAAATCTTTTTAATGCATGCAGAAAGAAATTATATATCATTTAGCAGCAAGCAGAACGATTACTCGGTGTGATTTTACTTTAAATGTGTTTTCGTCTTCTGATTTAAACACCTGAGAGACTACGGTTAAACCAAAAACAGCATTGTAGCTCTGTATATATCAAGAGTTTTTGGTCCCGAGGTGGAATCGGCTAATGGCGGAGAGACGACGGATTGCTACTTTCCTTGATGATGATCGATAAGATCGGACGAGAGCCGAGAAACCTCTAGTTTTAAGAGCTGGATGTAGAGCATGCTAACGCTGTCATCTCGCTTTCCATTGGGACGTGATAAAAATCTCCTCCTCTTTGTTCTTTCTTCTCCGTATAACGGTCAATATTTTTTATTTGGCTTCGCGGTTGTTGTTTCAGCATGACTTGTCGTCCATGGCCGCTTTATTCCGTCTTTGGCCATGAATGGATAGCCAGTCCCCATGGAGTAAGGCCGGGAAGAGTCCCAAGACACTCTGATACAATCGGACTGATTCTGATTTCCAGCTAGAAAAATGGTGTCTAGTGTTGGCTACTGAGCTGTAACGAATTCCGATTGATACCTCAATACACTTAATTCGTTTAAGCTTAAATAACTTACCAAATATTTTTGTTTTTTCTCTCTCTCAGTTCCTAACGCCATGATGTTGTCTAAAAACAAAAATATTATGCACATTTAAATGAGATATATATCGATAAATATACTTGTTTATGCGAATTAATGGTTATATCTATTATTTATGAATATTTCTTACATGCTTCTGTTCATGTAGAACAAATTATGATATTCATAGAATATTTCCATAAAATTTTCATTTTTAAACTTTGTTATATAGATTTTTGTATCCAACTTTGATTTCATTCTTCCGTTTGTTTAGAAAGTCCGTATAGCTGACATAAAAATATAATCAATGTCTTATGTACCATGCAGATGAAGCAAGTTGCTATCAATACTATTCAAATTGTATGCGAGACATAAACCAAACCGAAATAAAGATTCAATAAAGTCTCAGACTGATCAAAAACTTCCTCACAAGCTAAGAGCAAGATGTAATCGAGTGGCATCAATGTTTCGATTGATATTAGAGACAGTTTCTTTCGAGATTGAAAGCATCTTTTATCCGATCAGTGTCGTTGTATACCGTCTTCACATGATGCAAATCTGAGGAGTTTGACAGAAGCAGAGGCGGTTACAAAGATCTGAATTATTCAAATGGACAGCTTTTGGTGTCATGCTGGCCATGTTCTGTTTTAGAATAGGTTTGCCTATCGTATGTACCATTCAATTGTTATACCATTTTTTAGGCAAATCAAAGATAACCGATACAATTTACTCATTTGAATAGAAGCTATATTGATTTACACTATTCATCATGTTATTACGGATAGAATTACAGGTTTGACTACCTAGAATAAATTCGTAAAAAATTTTATACTCGTTTATGTAATAAATTTTGCAAACTATAGTAAATTATTTCGTTTTCTACATTTTTAAGTTACTTTCCAGTGCCAATATGGATATCACAAGCTAAGCTTACTTAATACACTATTTTTTTTTTTTTTGTATAAAGAAAGGTAAAATGGTTAAAGCATTTAGTCCGATTTTTTTTTCATAAAATTTTTCATTTTTTTTTTCTTTTCTCTAAAAGTAGTTCATAGTTTTTGCATTTAACGGTTTCGAAAAAATATCCAGGAAACATCATTAGAGCAGAAATGCATTTATTTTAATGTTTGCCGAATTAATCATTGAGCTGAAAATGAATTGAAAATTCAATAATATAAAATTTTTTAAAAAATTATTTATTACTTAAGATTTCCAAATGAAATTATTTAATTCGGTCAAACTGGAATCATCGGAATTTACAAAATGGTGCATTTATGAATTTTTTTTTTTTTTTTAACATAAATGTTTTATTTTTGCTACGAAATATAAGTACTGTATAGAATATATATATATAATTTTGATGTATGTTTATTTTTCAATACTGAAATATATAAAAATAATTTAATAATTTGGATAAATTTTCATTAAAATATCGGAACTATAAAAAGCCACAAAAGTGCAAAGATATATACTATATGCATATTTTAAAGCGTATAGGCCTTTGTTATATGTAGTAGTTTTATTAAAATTTTTCCAAATAAAATAAATTTAATTTTAAAAATGTCAAAGGGCGAAATGTTAATCTTTTTCTACCACATGAAAATATTAATTTTATCTTCTCTTTAGATTCCAGTTTTTGTTACTAAAGTGAAATATTTTCTGTTTGAACTAAGCTTTTGTATTTAAAATCACTTATTTTATCTTATTTTAGTGATTATTCTATTTTGTTTTGGTTATTATTCCCTTATTTTAGTAATTATTATATTGTAATTTAGCCATTATTCTTTTATTTCAGTAATTATCATATTGAATTTTTAGCGATTAATCACTTATTTTAATGATTAATAAGATATATTTCTTTTTAGCGATTATTCTATTTTGTTTTAGTGATTATTCTCTTATTTTAGTGATTATGCCAGCTATAAGAATTCGTTTGCTTTCTATTCTCTTTTGTGATATTATTTATTCGTTGCTCATTTTATAATTTTATAATTAGATTACGAGGCATCGATTTTCTTCCATATTTTTTCAAATTTTTTCTTACAATTATTATTATTTTCTTATTTTTATTTTTATCATTTAAATAAGAGTTTAATAATAGAAAAGAAATTTAATTTTTTTGCTTTTTCACAACACTAAATTTTATAATAGGAAATATTAATTTATTATATACACACACAAAAAAAAAAAGAAAAACAGTTTACATTAGACTATCTTATCTGATTACCTCAGATTAATAGTTTTTTAATTCCCTGTTTTATAAATCATTATTCTTTTATAGGAATTTTTATAGCTTTAATTTCATTTTTTTTAATCGCCATAATTTATACATTAAAGTACTTTCTTAAACCAGATAATTAATTATTTTTTATTTAAGAGTAGAGTTTCTAACCAAAGCTGCTGATTAAAATAACCTAGTTTTTAAATTAGGCCAGTTTTTCGAAGGTTTTAGTACTATACTTAAATAGTCGTACAGGCCTACTGAAGACTGCACGATACAGGCCTACTATTCTATTTCCCTACAAACAGAACTAATATAGTAAAAAATGATATATTTATTCTAATAATAGTTATACATTTGCTTAAATATGATAGTATTTTATCCGAATTTTCCTTGCATTTAACATATAATAAATAGGATGATATATCCGAATGTATGACCAGTCTTACTGGTTGTACCTTTATGCAAACTTAGAGCAATGCCCAGTAGAAAATATAATTAAATTTATTAAATATTTTATCAGTTTTAAAATCGTGTGAAAGACGTTTATACATAAAAGCAAACAACTGATTCCTCAAATAGATTATATTCTTCGAATTGTCTGCCTGCGGCTAGTTCGCCATCTCCATATTTAATTCTTTAAACTTCCATTTTTTCCTCAGAATTCTTTTTGCACTAAATAAATCATATCCGAAACTGATGATCCATCTCGATAAAAATTTAATTTTATTCAATAATTACACTACCACTAATGATTTATCCAACAGCATAAAAAGAAATTTAAAGATTTATACAAATTATTCTCGCATATGATGTTTATAAATTCGAAGCACAGTTTAATTTTTACGATTTATTTTAGTATATTTAAATCAATTTAATACATTCCAATTCCTTTAGCATTCCGAACGGAAGAGATTCTGTCTATAAATTTATCATTCTTTATGTTGCGAACAGTATTTATTTTCCTCCGTGGTGTTATTTGTCAAAAATAAGCAAGAAAAGCGCAGATTTGATTACTGTAGGATCAAATAGTAATTTCAATTCGCTATTATGTGAAAATCCCATGAATCATTATTAAACTATAGCAATAGAGTTTCTGCCGTAGTGAAGAAACAAACCTTCATAACGTCGATAAGATCGATTTAACTCTTCATCCCTTTGTGGCACTTTCATCTCTTGATAGTAAGTGCGGGCGGATAGATAGCTGTTGAGAAAACATATTAGGTTTATGCCTTATAGATTTCACTATCTAGAGTAATACTGTGAAAACAATGAACTATCTTTCCATCCTACTTTTTCTCTCCTTCGGTTACTCTTCTGTCCTTTATCTCATAACGGCGATTTTAAATTCTAATTTAATCCAACTTCTAAATAATCTTAAGTATATATTTATCGGCATAAATAAACTAATATCAGCTTAAGAAGGTTACGTGAACGAAACTGAAAGCATAAATACTGACATTAATTTATTTAGATCTCATGAATTATAGAAGCGAATTTTACGTTTCAATGAATAAAAAAATCTAGTATTCGGTTAATTATAATTATTTTCAATGATATTATTTCTAAGAAGAGAAAAACTTGATTGCGATTTAATCAGTAAGACTTGATAACAAATACTAATGGCATTCTTTTTTTTTTAAAGAATAAACAAGTAATTTAATATATCATTTAAATTAATATAAAAAATATAAAGAGAATATAATTATAAATAAAGATTAAAATATTTAATTTTGAAATTGCATGGTCTCATCAAAGAATTCAAACCTAAAACTGTAGCATGTCTGTTAATGAACAATTAGGCAGCCATAAGATTGGCTAATAATCCTGAGCAACAGAAATGTACAAAAAATATCTCAATAAGGTATCATTACATTCAAGAACTGTTAATGGACAAAAAAATTATATTGGGATATGTTGAAACAAACAATGAGATAGCAGATATGTTAACAAAACCGTTAGGACCTGTACAGCTGACAAAAGTAAGTGAGAAAATTGGTTTATTTTGACTTTAAATACTGATACTGCAACTTTCTTTTCCATCAAAGTACAATTTTAGGGAGAGTGTTGTGAACAATATTGAACTCTGGCCACATTTATGCATCTATGTCGAACTTTGTTTTTGCACATGTGTCACTTCTGTCTTTCTTTCCACATCCTTTCTTTGTTCAGTTGCTGTTGCTGTGCTGTATGTAAAACACATGTATTGTAATTATCTCAATATATATTGACAAAATAAAGAAATAAGATTTAAACTAGTAACCTGGATTATTTACGCCTTGTTAACCGAAAACATTATTCTTATATCATCATTTTGTCTATAGAATGTTTCATTACTTAAAAAATAATAATTGTCCAAAGTGAATATAATCAGATCAATTATCCAATTTTCAAATATTAAAATATTTTAAAGTATGTGTTATTAATTACCTTATTAAATTTTCAGTATCTGCACTTATGAACAGACCAGTTGCTTCAATCATACCATAATTGTACCATAATAACCAGTTGTTTCAATCACTGGTCTGCTCATAAGTGCTGATACTGAAAATTTAATAAGGTAATTGAATTCCACATAAAGCAGTAAAAAAACATAAGTAAGAAGTATGTGTTATTAATTTTTTGCTGATTGATGGATACATTGCACTCACGTAGAGGCTAGCAAATCTTTCATTTTCATTTAACTTATAATTAAGTTATCTAACTAATTCATTTGTATTTTTTATTGCAAACTTTTAATTACCGGTACTAGTTAATAAATTACCTTATGAATTTATCTGAAGAAACACCTAGTTGTTATAGATCAAAGTTCCTAATTATGTTGATGATTTACAAAATTTGATATTTTTAAAAGGAACAGGTTAAAAATTGTTTAACATAATTTATGATCAAATTCATGATTATTTCTATGTTTAAAATGCTACAGTAAAATTATACACTCTAGATATAACTGATAATTGTATATATATAATAGAAAATATATTATTGCAAAATTTGAATTTTTAATTTAATTCTAATTTTGTCAATTATCAAAGCAACTTAAAGAAACAAATCTGGGACATTTATAAATACAGTCTGACCCCGTTAACCTGCAGTAGTCAGGGTCTATTGTTACTAAACTGCAGGTTAAGTGAACTGCAAGTTACAGTATTAATATAAATTGAGTGATAATATAAGTTCCAATATTGAATTTTCTGTGTGATTTGACTAATACAAACTGGTTGAATGTGCAGCTAATCTCACTGATCACGAGATTTAATGATGAAGATGTCTAGGAGTGATATCACAAGCGATCAAGGTAGCTATGGTAAAACCGTGTGTTAAGCAGACTTGTGTGTTACTTAACCATGTGTTAACAGTGTCTGACTGTATTTTAAATATTGAATCTAAGAAACAACATTAATAATTAAACATGGCTTTCTTTTTTCCTGGTTAATCCACAACCCAGATTAATCATCAATGAATAATTGGGAATTTACTGTATATAAATTAAATATTATACATAATATTAAAAATTTATTTTTATTTAAATGTATATTGATACATTTTTCAGAGAAAAATGTATCAATATATTATGTTTTACTATTTTTTGCCAACTGATATTGTTTAATATTAAATAAAACAAACAATTAAAAAATATTTGCTATATTGTATTTATTTTATATTAACATAAAAACAAAAATATGAGATATTATTTTAATTAATAAAAATTTTGGGATATAAATTTTTTAATTTTATTATTTAAATATTTTTATTATATATAAATATTTTTGGGATATTATTGAAAATATAAAAAAAATATATATATCACTTTAGATAATAAGATTCTTATAATAATCTTTCATTGATTTCATCATCATAAATAAATTTTCTGATATCAGTGAGAAAACTTATGTAAAGTAATAAAATAAATTAATAGTAATCAATTACAATATCAATGATGTGAACATAAATTCATGATATTGTGAATAATGCCAAAGGTTAAACTGAATTAACCATAAATAGAAATTATTACTTAAAATAATATATTTTTAAATAATTAAATTTTTTTATCAATTCTGATATAACAAACTTATAGCATTAGACAAAAAAAATTATAATTCTTCTCTAATATTGTGATTATTAAATGATAGTTTTATAATATTTGAAATGATTGGAAAACAATTTCAAAAAGTTTTTGCCTTTATGTTTTAATCACTCTATAAAAATACTTTCATATTATGTCACACTTAATATATATATATTTGTGATGCTAACACTCAATTGCAAAATTTTACATCATATCTAATAGAAAATAAGACAAAATGCCAAAAATCTTTAAAAATAGATATTTTCAAAAACAAAAAGAATTTCCTTCAACATATATATAAAATTTGTAATGAATCAATGCCAAAGATTTTAGTGGCACAATAGAAAATTTAAAAAAAAAATTTAAATTTCGTCAATTGCATGAAAATATAAAGAAATTTGAATTGAAAATTAAAATTCTAACAACATACCCCATTATACATTAATAAATTCTTTGAAAGATAAGAAATGTATTACCCTTTTCATTTTTTTATGTATATTTAAAAGAAAAAAGTTCAACTTTAGAATAAAAGATTATCTATATTAATCAGAATTTAAAAACAAGCTTCTATCTCATTTAGGAAATAACTATAACTTTAATGTATTTATGTAACTTTTTAGTTACTTTATTTTACCTTATTCAACCTACAAATATATAAATTTCAATGAATATAAAAATTTTAGAATAAATTTCTGTTCTAAAATTAATCTGTATACTAAAAGCATTCCCTCTAGAAAAATTGTCATATAATGTCATAGCATTTAAACTAATTATAATGAAGATGGAAATATTGTTTAGTTCTTCTAATTAAGCAATGATGTTTAGTGGCAGTTAACAGAAAGTTGGTTACATTAACTGTTTCTAATGTATGTACTAAAAATAATTTTTTTTTTTTTAAATTTGATAATTTATTTTTATTCAAATGTTTATTTCATTTTATATTAAAAAATACTGCAATTTATTTTTACTGAATCATTCTCATTGATTTTATTTTATGTATTATATTATAGATAAAAATATTTTAATTTTTTTATATGAAGTGATGTGATAACTTTTGAGAAAATAAGATAGTCCTGAAAAGGGCTGTTAATAAAATTATAATAATACTGAAAAGAACTGTTTTATGTTAATTAATTTAATTAATGAAGGGCTTTCATTATCAGATGCAATTTATCAAAATTATCATTATTATTTGAAATTATTGGTTTCTTCTCACCAGCTGTATCAAATAGTTGATATTCCTTCATAATAATATACATAATTTTTATATTTATACTGATGGCTTCAATAATACATCTCTAATCTTTTTAATTGACAAAAAAAAAAAACTTTCTTTTAATTTTCCTATTTTTAAAATATTGATGAACATAGTAAGTGATCTCTTCCTTGATGATGAATTGATTATCTGCACCCTCTATTCAAATTAGTCTACATCATGATCAAAAACAATAGTGTTGAAACAAATAAATGAAACTTACTATAGCTCTTTTGTACTGTTATTGGCATTGGCATTATTATTTGATAAGTACTCTCTTCTCATTGGTGGAAAATGAAGGGGGAAAAAAACCTTAATATACAGACTATAGTAAGCTGAAGAAGGCAAAAATAAACTAACTAAAAATATTATATAAAATAAATAAATATACAATAAATGATGATTTGATGTTTTGTTTTAGTTAGTTTATTTTTGCCTTGCTTCATGATTTATATCATCATTTATTGTGTTATTATTATTTTATCAATCAGAAGTCTTAAATTCTAATGTATAGTTTTGAATCATTGATTTAATCATTAAAGTATTATCAAATTTTAATATTTTTTTCTATGAGAAATTTCTTAAAACATGATTAAAAAAATTAGAATGATACCTATCATTTTAATAAATTCATTACATTTTGCTTTATTATGATAACAGATAGTACTTTAAACAATTTTAAATTTAGGCATGCGTGGACTTTAATATGATTAAAATGTTTTTTTAAAGCTTATGTTTTAAAAAATAAAAAACTTATTATTATATATTTTAATATGTTGTTATGTTTTGTATTTTATTTCCAATGAATTTTTACATACAGGTCAAATAAAAAATGTTAATATGATATTAAATTAAAAATTAAATGGAAGTATAAAAATGAAAAAAATTTATCAGAATGTATTGTTGTTTTTAGTTATATATATTGAAAAGAATAATTTCCAATTAAATTAAGCTGCATTAATTGAATTTACTTGCAAACAAATTCTACCACATGAATAAATCATACATGCAGATAACATGCAGAATGTTTTCTAAATAGAAAATTTATGCTTTGATCAAATATTTACATGATTTACATTGTATCAATTCATACTTTATTAGATTTAAGTTTGCATGTTAAGAAAACTGATTAAAATGAACTATACTGGAATTGTTTGACAAAGAAACAAAATAAACAAATACAGTGATAAATTTATATTATGAAAAGAAAGACTTCAGAATTATTTACAAAGTTATTTGATGAAGTTCAGAATTATGCAATATGGAATCTGAATTACAGTGATAAAATCTTATGTTTGAGTTTGAGTTACATTGTTGTAATAATACAGTTCAAATATATATCTTAAATTCAGAATAACTGTAATTATGATTCCTAAATTAAAAGAATTTTTTATATTAGAATACAGCTTTCAAAATGATTCTTTTGTAAGCATTAAAAATGTGCATAAATATCAAATATATACTTCAAATTATGAAAATTAATTTATGTAGTAGTAATAAAAAAAAACTATTTGTACTATATTGTATTAAAGCTAATTTATTCAATAATAGTGTGAAGAAGTATATCTCTAAATTATAAAAAATACAGTTAAAACCATATTGTATCTGTGTATGTTTTCTTTACTTTGTTTAATATTAAGATGAAAATGAAACTATAATATCATCATCTGATATATTTTATGTAGTTTAATTGCACTGTAGTGACATTGAAAATTTTTGATAGTTTATTAAAACTTTATTTATAGGAAAGATCTTAATTATATTTTCTAATTAAAGATAATATTTCATAATTATTTGCCCCTACTTGAAAAATCAAACAAATACAAAACACTGAACAAAAGAATTATCAGTTATTTTCTTTAATAAAAAAGTGGCTGATGAGAAATCTGAATGATTTGAAATTACTACCAGTGTACTTAAAATTAATAACAAATGTATAAAATCAAACATAACAGCAGATTTTTTTTAATGGGCTTTGGTTAAATATTGTATAATATATTATCATAAATACCTGCAAGATCTACCAGTTCTGCTTCTGTAGCACCTGATAATGCACTTTCGTATTCATCACCAAGATCTAATTCATATTCTAAATCCTTTTCTTCTTGGGTTTTTATTTTTTCTTCTTTTGGTACCCAGACTTTTCCTTAAAAATATTTAATTTAGATGTTAATATCTCATAGATTTAGATTTAAAATTTGCAAGATCAACAGCAGTTTAAAATTTTTGTGCTTAGGAAGGTAAATACACAAAGTACATATGACTCAAGTCATATACTGTATATCTAGTGTGTTTTTAGAATCCAGAATGCTATTAGAAGCATGCAAATAATCAAAACTTGATTTTGATTATTTGCATGAATTATATTTGGTTCCTTCTATAGTTTCAGTCATTCAGTTGTTCATTAATACAACATTCATAATTTCCAGAATTTCATGAGTTTCTGAGTCTATATGTCCTTTTGCTCTTTGATTCAAAAAGATTTACTTGGAGGACCATTGAAATTCATAATACTGATATTATGCACCATATCTATTGAAAAATTGATTATTTTACTGTTCATTATTGTATTCTCTATAAGAATTTTTTTAATTGAAAAATTATTTCTTGCATTGATTTCGGTTGTTATTTCAAACCTCATTTTTGTCAAAATGTTATATCATCATAAGACTAATTGAATTACAACTGGTAGAAATTATTGGTTCTTTCTGAATTTATTAAAGTACAAAACTGGTAGATTATTTGTCAATATTATGTCATGATGACATTATCAGTGTGTGTTTACATGACATCATTGTCACATGATATTGATGTTTTAAAGGCCTCCCGAATTCAATAAAATCATTTTTCCATATAATTTATTAATTATTGCAATTGGAACCTATTGGCTTTTTTTATGTCCAATTTTATTGTAGATTTAGCAAGAGTATTAGGCCATGATGACATCATCATGAACTCACACTAAGTCATTCTGACATCACTAATTGAGCACATCTTATGACATCACCCATTGTTACGTCATGATGACAATTGCATTGCAGTAATGATGTAATTATCACCTCATATCATTAAATTCAGTCAAAAAATATATCCTACACAAAGCACCATTTATTGACCAAATTATTGAATTCTATGGAATTTTTAACATTTTGGTATTTTTATGGATTGCTTAACAATAATTGTTCAAAAAAGTCACTAAATAAGTCAATTATCTAAGCTTGACACTTGCAGAAAACAATGCCAAGTTTGGCAGTTATAGTTTCTACTATTTAGGAGATTACTAATCACAAACAAACAACCAAAAATATAAAATATAAGATTAAAATTTATTTATAATGTATTTTATGTATTATAAAATTAATAAATGATTAAAGAAAAAATAATTAAATTTATAAATGATTATTAAGAAAATTTAACTC